>JAVJIF010015789.1:0-113116 GCA_038442645.1 Agave tequilana
GGCTAGTGCATTGGCCTCTATATGCATGCTATTACTAAGGTAAGATTCCTTGGTAATGGCAAGGTAAACTTTATAACCTATGGCTTTTAAATACCAACTCATCCTAACCTTCCATATATCAATTTTAGAGATATCAAACATGGGAGGGTTATCCATGAGTGCAAACAATATGTGTGCAAATGCAAATGATAGATTAGCTAACCAAGATCTCACTCCTAGTGGTTAAATCTAATATCAGGAGCGAAGGCTCTGATACCAATTGAAAGTATACCTAGAGGGGGGGTGAATATGTAGAGCTAATCTAATGACAAATAATGTGGAATAAAAAACTTAATGCAACACACTTAGTATAGCCAAAGAATGTAGCCGAATTCCCGGTGAAGGGCTCTGGACTATCTCCTCTAAATTCCTCTAAAAAAGAGTTGAGGTGCTATATGAAGCTCTCTTGGTTAAATACAAGTGAGGACACACACAAACAAACCAAGCATATATGAATGATATGACAATATGAATCAATGCAAGGCACAATATAAAAGAGAGAAAGTTAAAGAAAGTGGATCAAACGCAAACACCGAGATATGTTTCGAGATTCGAACACACAGCTCTAGCTCTACGTCCCCGCCTTCACACAGAAGGATTTCCACTAACTCGTCCACACATGACTTCCCACACAGGGAACCTCCACTGAGGATTTGGGCAAATACAATTTGAGAGTACACAACTCCTCTCTCAAATACAACCTCTCAATAGAGACAAGACACAACTCAAAAACCCTCTACACTTAGAGGGTTAGGCACTTAGTCAAACAATGATCAACCTCTCGCTAGAGGGATACCAACAAACTCAATCACCTCACACTTGAGGGATTCCAAACCAATCACCTCTCACTAGAGGGATATAAATACCACTTCCATAATTACCTCTCACTAGAGGGATATCAACATAATCACCCTCACAAGAGGGATATCAAAAAGATGGAAGGTTTACAACTTGGTGGTATAAACAACCACAAACTAATTTTCCCACAAAATAGATCCTAATAGATAGGATAGATGATAGGCTCAAGTGTGAGAAAACAAAGGGTTTGAAAATAAAAAACTCAAAGAAAATACTTGAAAAAACTTCTAGGATATAATAAAAATGAAGATAAAAAACTAATCCCAAAGACTTTTCTTTTTTCTTGATTTTTTCAACCCTTTAAAATAAATAAAGATGAAATCTTTAAACACAAAAACTCTTTTGAAAACTTGTAATTAAACACTAGAATGAGTGAGAATTTTTCTCTTGGAAATCTTGTTGAAAACTAACTCAAATATGGAGTATTTATAGCCCCAAAAAAATCTGCCCGTTGGCAGCCAGGAAAGGGCAGTTTTGCCCTTCCGATCGCCGCGCGATCGACCGGACCAACGGTCATATTTCTGACCGTTGTGCCTCCGGTCGACCGGCCCGGTCGACCGAGACGGACTGGCTACAGAGAGCAGAACTCTCTGCCGGTCGACCAGGGCCATTTCTAGATAGCAGAGCTCTCGGACGGTCGACCGACCTGGTCGACTGGCCCACCAGCTCAAGCTGGCGTGTACGCTTGTGCACGTCGGTCGACCGGTCCGGTCGACTGACTTCTACTACGGTCGACCGGTCCGGTCGACCGGCAGACAGCCAGTACAGACTTTATAGGACTTAAAAACTTAGGTTTTTATCATTAATTAAATCCCATAAATCACATAAATTCCACAAAAATCAGTTCTTATTAGATCTTGAAATACAAATATGTGTGATAAAAATTCAACACATATTTCAAACAATTTGAACCATTTTTGTGTTCTTGAAAATTTGCCTTAAACCAAAATCCGTATTTTCTGAAACTTGGATTTTCGAAATAGAAATCCGATTTTTTCAAACACATGTAAATACAAAAACAAGATATTGAAACAACTTTTAAGCATGTTGTATATGGACAGAATCTAATATACATGAAAAGAATTATATCTATGTTTTTGACATTAAATCCAAAAATAAGTTTTGTTTAAATACCAAAACTCCAAACCATGAATAGTATATGTAGTACCGAAAATATTTGATAAGCCTATTCATGAAAACCAAGATCGGTTAAACCGAAAACCAAAACCAAAACCTGAAACTTGTGTGTGTATATTATGAACTTGAGCATATCAATACTATTTACCTTTACAAAAGATCTAAACAATCTTAAACTAAACACAAACCAAAGTCTTCTTGTCTCCAAGCTGACTCGATCCAAACGCGATTCACTGAGTTTGACTCCAACTGAGTGCTAGATGTGAACTTGACGCTCGAGCTCTTGTATCACTATGTGAAAGCTCCAAAACGCCTTTGTTGAAGCTAATCACCTACTAATATCTTGATCAAATATCTGAAACTAAATATCACAAGATTATTAGTAAATTATAACTACATGAGTTAATCATCATCAAACTAGAGTGAAGGGCCTCTAGGCCAACATATTGATCCACCCAATAGTGTAAGGGTGAGAATGTAGCTCCGTTTCTAACTTCAAATAATCCATCAATGCACTAGAAATGATGTTCTCGCAACTTCCGTTGTCGATGATGACGTTGCACACCTTGTTTTTTTTACTGAACACCTTGAGTAGAAAATTTGATGTCGTTGTGTGATGTTGGGGGCATTTGGTTGCATAACAGTTGTTGTACCACGTAGGTGGCCGACTCTCCATGCTCTTTGGCAAAGTCAGAGTCTTCTGGCTCAGTCTCAATTTTCACCTCATCTTCATCTTCATAGTCTACTATATTGACTTGCCTCCTCTTTGAACATTCATTGGACTTGTGTCCAAGTTCACCATACATGTAACACTTGTCAACACTTGACTTGGCTATGGATACTCCTCGCCCTTTGTAGTAGGGGTTGCCATTGTCATTGGGTTTGTTGTAGGGGCGCTGGTCGACTTCTGGGCTGGAGGTCGATACCTCAATGTGGAACTCTGCTGAGTTCTTGTATTGTTGGATGTCTTCTCTGCTACACTCTTGAAAGGCAAAGCTCTGCTTTGCAACCTCTAAATCTTCATGGCCTTATTGTGGGCTTCATCAACGGAGAACACATCATGAAGAATCACACGTTCTTGGAAAAGATACTTTAAATCGCTGATGTCTTTTTTGCCGCTTATTGCTCTTCCGTCATGGATAGATCTCATCATGATGAGAGCTGATAGAACTTCTCTGTGTATGCCGCAATAGTTCTTATACCATGTTTGCAATGTTCAAATTGATTGTAAAGGATTTGTTGATAGTCGGGTGAAAGAAATCTACCTTGTAAAAGTTGCTTCATATGTCTCTATGTCATCAGGGGGCTTTCCTTGACATCTTCTCATGATTTGTAATTGGTCCCATCATGCGGCTGCTCCTTACTTGAGCTTGTAGGCCACGAACTTGACATGCTTTTCCTCGGGGACGTAAACCATGCCAAAAAACTTTTTCACTTCATAGACCAGTCAAAAAAGGATTTGATATCAAGATTCCCACTAAAGGAAGGAATCTCGATCTTCATCCTATATTCATTAGAACTTGAGTAATCTCTTCTTCTATCTGGATTAGGAAAAGAAAATCCTCCTCTCCTATTGGGATTAGAATTGGACATCATCTTTGGCGTCACCCATAAGCCATCCCTTCATCTCCATAGTTATCTTCGAAGTCGTCTTCTTGATAAAAAATGTTTGTTCAATTCTTTCTTATTAGAAAGATCTTAATATTTGAAATTCCATAGAGGACGCCTTGGTGGCAGTTGATGTGGTGGTGATTGATATGGTGGAGGTTGATTTAGTGGTGGTTGATGTGGTGAAGGTTGGTGTTGTAGAGGTCGATGTAGTGGTGGTTGATGTGATGGAGATTGTGGATGAAGATTACCTAATGAATAATCTCATCCGCTTCGATATTTACCATCGACTACACTTTGATTATCGATCTTGAGAGATAATCTCTTGATTATTTAGACCATACTTGATTGATTCAAGAGCGTTAAGCTCCCTTCAACAATGTTCACCCTTGTGGAAAGATTTTATGATTCGTCGTCGTCTCCTGCCATCGTCGAAAAATTATCGAAGCTCTGATACCACTTGATGCAAGTAAAGAAGCAAAAATGTTGGTTAGATCTCGTTCTAGCGCCATCGAACCCTAAAAAAAACTTTCAGGTAGGATAATACTCGAATTCACTAGCAAAAACAACTTGAATCCACGAGCAAAGATAAACAACTCGAATCCACGAGCAATAGAGAGAAAAACTCAGTTGAATTTATCAAATATTGTGAACAAAAGAAAGAATACAATGGCCTTTAAATAGACTTTAAAAGTAATAGTCTAATCAAACTAAAAACTAAAATAAAAATAATTTAGAATCCAATTAGACCCAAAAATAAAATCCTAAATAGAACCTGAAAAACAGTCGATGACAGTTCTAGTTGACTAGTGCTACGAACTAGTCGACTAGTGAGAAGTCTAGAGAATTTTTCAACTCTCTGTTGCACAAAACTAGTCGACTACTGAGATTTGATTGAGTCGACTAATGAACTATAGTCGCTAATATTTGGGACTAATCGACTATTATAGATCTACTGCTCTGTATCAGCTTCTTCAGTGTCTCAATCTCCTACACATGTTTTCTAGAAATGCTGGCAGAGATATGTGCTCAAAATAGTCTAGCTTGCACATTTAGGATTCTCTAATGCTTGCTTTTGGCAGCGAAGAACAGAGGTTCTTCAGGGGACGATCCAATGAAATCTTATTTTTTTAGTGATAAATGGAATCGAAAGGTTCCCCGTGCTTCGTTAAAAGGCTTTTAATGACAATATCTAAAAGAACAACGCAAAAGGAAATAAGGATTGTTCTGAATAACAAAATACAACTGTACACACAGGTGCAACAATAAAAACATCCATGCGATATAGAACACAACTGTATCAAACATCAAAAGAGGACCATAAAGGGCAAAATTGTGGGCCCCCAGTAACTCTAATCATAAGAAATCTGAGTTAGAATCATGTCTCCCACCAGTAGTGCCCTTCGAGAGGTCATCGGAAGCCTCACCCAACGAAAACTAATCCAACGTTCTCGTCACCATCTCCCTCATCCTACCTGAAATGAGACAACTCGAGTAAGAAAAAAGCAAAACAAAGATGCAGAACTTGGATGGGAGATTCAGCAAACTTGTTAAAAATTCTATTGTTACGCTCCCTCCATAAACCGTAGAAAACGACCGCAATCGATAAATCCCAAAGAGCCCTGTCCCATTTATCAAAAGCATCATTTCTCCAAGAGAACCAAAAAAACATTAATATAAGAAGGATAGTGCGGGACGTTAAAATTCAACTTAAAAGCCAAACTATCCCAAACATAACAATTGAAAGGGCATGTAAGAAAAGATGATGAATAGATTTGTCATTTGCCGAACACAGAGTGCAAATCTCAGGTCCTGCCAACCCCTTTTCTTGTGCTTATCCCAAGTAAGAATAGCACCATTGGTGACAAATTAGAGGAAAACCATAATTTTAAAAGGCGTTAGAATACCCCAGATGATCAAAGCAAATGGGCATCAGAGCCCACCGTCATTAATTCTACAATAAACACTCATAATTGCAAAACTCCCTCTGGAATCTCAGGCCCAAATGGGTCGATCCCTGACCCCAAAATACATCGGTAACTAATCCATGAGGAGCAGCAAAAGTTCCTCCAATTTGGCAGAAAGCTCCAACTGGTTCAAAATTAGCACCTTGATATTCCAACCAAATTTTGATCAATAAGAAGGAACCGACCCAGCAGGATGAAGAGACAGAGAAAAAAGATCAGGAAAAAGCCTGCATAATGGAACGTTCGTGCGCCGTCTATCCATCCAGATTTGGGTTCCTCTTCCGCTGATCACTTCCATCTCAACTCCCAACAAAAAAAATTCTTGACGACCCTCAGTCTTTTCCAAAAAGGAGAATAAGAATCCCCATTAACGCATCTGTCAAACCACCATCCATTGACATGATGATAATTGTGTGAGATGAGCGAATCCCACTTGTAGCCGGGTCATCAAACAATTATCATCACCACTTGCAAAGCAAGGCAGTATTGAAGTTTCGAAGGTTGATGACACCCAAACCTCCAAATTCTTTATACATGCAAACCCTCTTCCAATTTACAAAGTAAAAGCCTTTCCCACCAATGCCATTCCCACTTCAAAGGTACTTTCTTCTCAAGGAATCAAACTCTTTTTTCACCTATTTAGAAAGTGAGAAAAAGAAAAGAAATTAGGTGGGAACTGCGAATAAAACATAATTGATCATGGTGATCCTCCCTTCAAGAGAAAGCAATTTCTCTTTCCACTCCGCAAGTTTCTTTTGAACCCTGTCAATGAGAGGCCGCCAATGAATCTTCTTAAAACTGCCGACCGAAAGAGGTAGACCAAGATAAGTGACAGGAAGCCGCTGAACCGAACAGTTAAACACCAACAAAATTAGGAAACTGAAAACATAAATCTTTCTCAATAACACCAAAGAGCTCTTATGGAAATTGATCTTAAGTCCAGACCATCTCTTAAAGCAGAACAGAATCTATTTAAGGATCATACCCTGAGGCAGACTTTCCTTCCCAAAGATATTCTCTGTTTATGGTCTGTACAAACTGTTTAGTATTTCTCACTCATAAATCTCATTGATATGCGCAATTTTAAGTCCTACCCGGATTCATACGGCATCATTGACCGTAATCCATTAATTTTTCAAACTCATCTCCTAATCTCCTAATCTTTTATGGCTGAAACTTAGAACTTCTTTCATTGCAAACATAGGGATTTGAATACAACCAACTACAAGGATGGATGTGAGGTAGCTAAAGCTCACTTGGTAGGCTTGTTTTGTTGCTATTAATTGGAAGGAAATAGCTGAATTGCATAACATGTTTTATTAAATATTGTCTTCATTTATGTTCTATTAACATCTGGATAATTCCACAAAATAAGCCGCAAACATGAGCATATGCACGTAAATTCACATAAGACAGGGAGATATATGTAATTTAAAACAAATACAAGGAGATGTACGCTAAAAGCCCTATATATTTATATTATTATAAAATATGCTATATATATATATATATATATATATATATATATATATTATATATATATATATATATATATATATATATATATATCTATATATATATATATTATATATATATATCCGTATTTATGAATTGTACTTGTATTTGTATCCACACTGCTTTAAAAATCTCCATACGTATCTATATCCGCGTGGATCTAAAAAAATGATATTTGTTTTCGCATTAAATGCAATGCAGACGTGGATATCCACAGATGGGAGGAATCCTTCTTCGTTTATGATCTGTGCACTTTTGTGATATTTTCTCGCTCATGAATTGGATGGAAATTAGAATATAGTAACATCTTTTTGCCTCTCGAACCTGAAATTGATCCTTCACACCTTCTTCTAAAATGAGTTCTTTTGAGTGTATTAGTTATGATATGTCTTGAAATTATAATATACATGTCACAAGTCACATGACCTACCAATTGCTCAAAATTTCTTTGCGCTGTTCACAGTAGGTTTTAACTAGTACGAACTCGAAGTTTATTCTGACTACATTGTTAGACTATTAGATTTATACATCAACTTTCATCACAAATCTGGACTGTGGTACAAGAGGGGACTAAGATGATACAAGAGTATAAGATTTCAAGATGTTCTGTGTTCAAGTTTCATTGATACAAATTTAAGCACACTCAAGCAAAAAACATGTTAAAAAATTAAAAAGTTTTGAATACATCTTTTTATCTCTTTTCAGGCCTTTTCATATAAGTTCAACCGAAGATCTTTTCATGACATGAATGCTCGAGAAAGAGTGTTAAGTGAACTTATCTTATATTATATTAAAAGACGACGCACAGAGACACACATATAAGTTATCTTTAAACAGTTAAAAAGAAAAACCAGTAATGATTCAAGTGGATATAACAAGTGTAACAATTTGCTTAACAAACACATTGTCTAGGAGACGTGCAATCAACAAAGGCTAGAGAGAAATATACACATATATCAATCTGTGATCCTTCATTCATATGATGGTTCATCAAGCCCAAGTAGTCAAATAGGTTGAATATAAGAGCCAATGTACATGAAATATTGCACACTGCACCTTTTATATTCTATAAAATCTGGGATAACATGGACATGCATATAAGAATCATCAAAACTATGCCATACACAAGAGTTCCTTAAGCACAAAAAAGAATACAAAATAAATAGTACTATGCACAGGGAAAACATAAATTTCTTTTATGGAAAACAGTTTTCCTAAAAATGGGAAAAGAAACAAAATCTAAGATTACTACTTGTTCAAGGCTCGGTGATGTCATGAATGCTCTTCCGTTTTGACTTGCCATTTTTTACGGCATCTTTTCGGTTGTAGAATTTCTGAGCATGACTCGCTATTTGAATTGGAGTCCTGCTTTTCACATAATATCTCGATATGTTCTTCCATCTCCTTGTTCGTACTGGGAGAGTCCTCTCAAGAAAGCCCTGAGGTAAATAATACAAAAGAGAAAAAAGGAAAATAAAATCAGTACTGCATGATAATTTCACATAGATAAAATAAACCCTTGGTACAATTAGTTCAAAAATATGAGTAACACAAACACATTAAAAATAAAAATACGATACTTGCTTGTGCTCTTCTATTGTCCAAGGCGCCCCTCTCTTCTTTTCTCGAGAGTTCGCTGTAGATCTAAAAATTTCGCTGTCACGACCTTTGGATCGTAAACCATCTGAAATTGCCGCTTCTGGTACCTCTGTCTCTGTTTCATCATATTCATCACATCTTCATCTCCTTTGCCATCATCGTGCTGATTACCATCACCATCTTCTCTGCCATCGTCATAGTCGGGCAGTTGGATCATGCCTGACTCGATCGCCCTGATATCATGAACGAGAGCCTCGTAATGCGCCTTAACATCTAGGGGGCTCTTTCCACGGAGCTCGAGGGCTATCATCATCCACCGCTTCGAAGTCCCATCGGGATACTTCACCAGAGCATTCTCAAAGGTCTTATCCTCCGACCTAGTCCAAACTGGGGGAGGACGAGGAGGGAGGAGAGAGGCGTTGTTGCTGCAATTTTTGGTATCCATAGGGTTCTGGTGACAAAATTTTGGTAGCACAACAACTTGTACTTCTTTCGGACTGATTTAAATAGGAAAAATCTAAGCTTCCTAGAATCAATCTCTTTGCTTTTGTGTTGATAAGTGACAGCTAATCGTTTCTTTCAAAATTGTTGGAAGACTTGTCCAGTTTAAATATTTCAGTTTGTTTGATGGGTTTTAGAAGTTGTCAAATACCAGTAAGATCAAATTTTATAATTTTATTTTCATCCAAACTTTATTAGATTCCAAATTTTTATTCCACCCGTAAAAGAGTCGTGGTCAGAACCACTCTTTACTTTAGTTTTTCTTCTTAATTATTTTCTGGCTGATCACTGGTTTCATTCAAAGCCTTGTTGGCTTGGGTCTTAAACAGCAGTTGGCCCAGTGGCATTAGAACCAACTTGAGTACTTTTTTTTTTGTATTACATTTCTTTCAGAGAAAGAAAAGTGACAAAATCAAAAGTATACACTCTTAAAATTTATCAAAATATTCTTTTCTATCTTATCATCAGTTAGATTTAAAATTAGTCACTGAATCCCATCAAAACAAAATTCCTAGTTATTATTAATTTGCATCTCCTCTCAGCATACTCCATTAGACCGCTTCCATCTCCACTATTCAGCAAAGCCCCTCTCCATTTCGAGATCCTGAGAGAAATAGGGTTTGAACACGTCTAGGTTTTGAAAAGAGTTGACATAGGTTACATTGTAGTCTTAAACTCTTAGGAAGCAATAGTTACCAAGTTGTTGATGTTATCTTTTGTTAACCAATCTGTAATGCTAATAGAAATGAGTTGTAGACACAGATGAAGATTTATAGAAGCAATTCCAGTTATAAATAGTAATAGTCTGTTCATCATGCATGGATGCATATAAATTATGATGAGAAGGAATGTGGATATATTTCAGTGCTTAACAACAAAGGGTTAGCAATGATGAAAGCTTTGGAAGTGGAAAGAAATAATTGAGGGAGGAGAACATAATAATCAAGAAGCTCTTGACTAAGGAATCCAGATAAATAATCGATCCTTAACCAATAACCAGGGACATTAATCGAAATCAATTTTTAACCAATTTTTTTATTCATCAATTAAAGTCTGAAATCAAAGTACAAGCTTCCTAACAAAAGATCCGAGTTCAACTAAAATTTCCAATAAAATTGAATTCTAAATAAAGGTCATACTAAAATCTTAAACCAACTGAAACTCTGAACCATGATGAATTCCAGCTAAATACAAAGCCACAAATAAAATGAATAAGAAACAAACTCAAATTCTAAGAAATCCTAAACAAATTCAAATTCAAATTCAAATCTCCTTCAAGTTATTTCACTTGATTAATTTAATTCCGTATTTCTTCTTCTTTATAAGTTTTAGAGTTTAGAGAAAATTTTAGTGGGGCTGTACAAAGAAAAATGACTGAAACCCTTGGAGAGAAAATAAGAGGGGAAAAATAGAGGGTATTATAGAATTTAAACCCTAGTTTAAATGATGTAGAAGTCTCGCAGTGGTGCTCCGTTGCTGGGACACGAGTCGCGATCTTGATGAGAGTCAATTTTTTGGCCGCCACATTAGGCCTTTTGTTATCCTTTTATTTAATAATAAAATAGACTTTTAAAAAATAATAATCATATCACTAATTAAAATTATATATATAATTTTCGGTCGCAAAAAATTCTGTCCCGAATTTGCGGCGGCAAAAAGGTTTGTAAAATAAAAACAGATCGCAAGAAATTTCGGGAAAAAACAAAACTTTCTAATTAGTGAATTTACCCGAATACCCTCTAAAATTGTAATGCAAAATGGATGCACTTGAGATTCACTTCCCTTGTGTAGGATTTGCTTGGAAAGAATGTGTAGAGATTGTAATTCTTTTAAACCCTAGTTTCACTTTCTTTGTTCAGCTATTGAGATAAATAATGGCAGATTGGGTCAGCTCAAACTCATTCATTTAACTCTCTATCTCGTTAATCAATAATTATTGAAACTCATGTTAGAAAAAACAGCAACTATTTCTTTTTTTTTTCCATATTCACATTTGAAATCTTTCATAATTCTTTGTCACTTTCGAAATCAACATTTTTTATATTTTCCTTCTATTATATAAACTAAACCCCTCTTTTGGTCACTCTTAATTTGCATATATTAGGAATGAAGCTTTCAATAATTCGAGAATATTCCATATAGATACCTCGTCTATTTTCACAATTAATGAAGGGAGTAACTTTTTGGCCCAACTTATATATATAATTTGAGATAGATAACATTTTATGCAATCCAATTTCAGAATGAGATAAATCATGGATAAACCCCTAAAATTGTGGTAGGTCTCTGTTAAAATTTTGGTCGGTCTTATTTCCTAGTTGGATTTAGGGGGGGAGAATGTAAAATGATAAATTCAGCTTGGTTCTTAGATTTCATTGCTTTTCTTTTCTTTTCTTTTTTTCTTTGCTAGTTAATTTGGTGCTTAGATGATCATAACTCAGGTATGACTGAACTCTCACTATGTAAATATGCAAATATGCATTGAAAATTGCATTTACTTCTGTCAATTTCATTAGCCCAAGGACCCTTTTGTCAAAATACAACACACATTAGATTCAATGAATTTTATGTCTCTCTTCAGTGTGAAATTTTCACAACTCTTTATCACTCCTAAAAGCCAAAATCTCCATGTCTATAATTCTATTTAAATTACATAAATTGGGAAAAAGAATCCCTCCTGTCATCCTTTGACAACTCTTAGTGGAATGTACTTGGAATGATCCCTCAATACATTGAGCATATTTCATATTTGTATCTGAAACTGGGAAACATTTCCAGCATATCCTCAGTCAATAAAGTTGGTAACTTTTTGCCTACTTATATAATTTAAAATATCAAAATGAAAATATGAAGATTTTAGATGCACATTTATTGTTGTGATTCAGCTTAGAGATCTAGTGTTTCTTTTGGTTCGGTTCATGTGTGTGAGCCACACACATATGTGAGCCTCACACACATATTATAAGAGATTATAATTGTTTCAATCCACGTGTACGTGTGTGTGGCTCACACACATGACACATGTGCTCTCACTAAGATTGAAAACTTCAAGTAAATATGCACACACATCATATTCAATGATTCAATGAACTGATCAATTCAATTAAACACTGCTGTGTATTATCATTGAAACATCGAATCTACAAATGAGAACAATAGCATTATTTACTCAAAAAGGGGCAAAAATTAAGGAAAATGTAGTGTAATTTCCAGTCTATTCTTCTTCTCTACACTATATATTACATCTAAGGTAGCAGTTGTTCTTCGGTGATATCGTGTATGCTCTTCCTCTTGGACTCTCTGTTCCTCTTCGAGTTCTGCTGCCGGAGGAAATACTTCTGCGCGTGGCTCGCCACCTGCGTCGCCGTCCTCGTCTTCACCGAGTTCCTCGCTATGTTTCTCCAGTCTCCCTTTCCGTACTTCTTCAACCCTTCCAAAAATCGTCTGAACTCAAACAAATCAGAATCAATTAAAATTCAGAATTATTTGAAACAGGAGATGTGCCCCTTGAATCATATCATGCTCCGAAACGATTATAGAGTTTTCCAAACTTCAATTTCAAATACAATTTGTTTCTGAATTCATGATTAACAAAATCACATCAAATGCAAACAAAATCACCAACAATTTTCCAACAAACTCACATGTGCTCGTCTTCAGTCCACGGCGTTCCCCGCTTCCTCTCCTCCCGCTTCCCTTTCGGCGACCCGAAATTTATCTGGCCCGGTCACCGCCGCTCGGACTAAACCCACCGTCATCGTCCTCGCCGTCATCGTACTCCGGCAGTTCCACTGCACCCGCATCAATAGCCTCCACATCGTGGACCAGTGCCTCGTAGTGCACGAGGACGTCGTCGGGGCTCTTGCCGGGATTTCGAGAGAGATGAGCAGCCAGCGGTTGGGAGTTCCGTCGGGATAGCGTACCAGGGAGTTCTCGAATTCCTTGTCTTCGACTCTAGTCCATGTAGCGGTAGGATTCATTGTGCAAAAAATTGAGAAAAGATTGATAGGGATCGAGTAAAAGATTTTGGTGAGGACGAGGGGTTTGGGATATTTTTTTTTGATTGGGAACTTGCCGATCTAGGGATCGATGGGTGATGATGACTGGTTCCTTGTTTTGGTGGAATTCCTCAAGTATTTAAAGCCGTCTCCCCGTGGGGCTCTGATAACCGACCCTCTCGGTGAGGGCTGCTTATCCTGATCCGTGTACACGTGGCTTGGCTCTTATTTGATTGTGAGCTGCAGGTACAAGAACGGATGTCGGTTGACGAAAAATAACCAGTTAATTAAGCCGACCCATACAGTTTTGACAGAATTTTATTTGTAAGGTTCTAAGTAAGAGTTTTATTTTTTTTTCATAACTTGAATTTAGAGTCTTAGAATCGCTCTTTTACTATTAAGTCATGTAGGCCTCACTTGAATTAGCGTCGATGAGTTGATACGTGAACTGATTGAATCTGTCATCAGATCAATAACTAGTGTATTACAATCTTGATCATATTTTGTATAATGTCTTTCGATCACATTTCTCTAATATGAGACATGATGATGTAATTTGCATATAAACAACACTGAGAATTGCTATAAACTTACTTCAATTAATTTTTATTGTTGTCAATTTCTTTATGATACATATCATTTAAAAAATAAAACAGAACAAAATAAAAACAAAATAAATCATGTAGGCTCTTGGTAACCGACTTAACCGACTCCCTCGGTTGGGGCTGCTTATCCTGATCCGTACACGTGACTTGGATCTTATTTGATTGTGGGCTGCGGGTACAAGAACGGATGTCGGGTTGATGGAGGATAACCCGTTAATTAAGCCGACTCAATACAGTTTTGATAGAGAGTTTTATTCTCAGAAATCTGTAGGTTCCAATTAAGAGTTTTATTTTTTATTTTTTTATATCTTGAATTTAAGACTCTCCACAATGTAGACTCGCTCTTTTACTATTAAGTCATATAGGCCTCACTTGAATTAGTGTCGATGAGTTGATACGTGAACTGATAGAATCTGTCATCAGAGCAATAACTAGTGTATTACAATCTTGATCATATTTTGTATTGTTGTGCGCACCGACAACAACCAATAGAGGATCCAACAGATCTCAATCACAAAGAACACCCAAATCACAGAAATCACAAGAGAAGAACACACAATCACAAAACACACGATTTAACGAGGTTCGGCCTGAATGCCTACGTCCTCGGGGCAATCAATGGAGAGATTATTACTTTTAAGGAGGATTACAACTTGCTAGCAACCTCTTTGAATGTAAGAGAGATGCAGCCTTCCTTTTCCCGCAGCCTTTGTGATTGCTTACTAACCCTAGAAACCAAAACAGCCTTAAATACCCAAATCAGCGGAGCAGCAGTTTTCCGCCCAGACCCGACTGTCGGTCGACCGGACCGGTCGACCGACATCCTCTTCTCCTCTTCCGGTCGACCCAGCGGTCGACCCAGAAAACCCGAGAGTTTGGGTTGTTTACAGTCAGGCTTCTCGGTCGACCGGCCGGTCGACCGCTGCCTGGCCTGTGCACGTCGTGCACGTCGGTCGACCGGACCGGTCGACCGAACCCTACCAGATACTGCTGCTGCTGTTTTCTGCTGTTTCTTCCATCGTCTCTTGTCGCCGACTTCCTCGACGATCCCTTGACGGTCCGGGTCAACTCCCTTAGTAAAAATCTCTCTCTTTCCAACAATTCTCCACCTCGGCGAAGATTCCAAAATCTGAGCCGACATCCAACGAACCCCAGTCTATCACCTGGCGAAATCGACACACACGATCTCGGCGAAATCGACACACGATCTCGGCGAAATCGACACACGATCTCGGCTTGCGCGCATCGGACGAAATCGACACACGATCTCGGCGAAATCGACACACGATCTCGGCTTGGAATCTTTAGCTCAGCTATCCACTGGAATGCACCACATATGCCTTCCCTATACTTCACCTTAGGAGAATTTCTACATCTGCCGATCACCAACCCGTGTCTCCTTCTCCGCAGCTTCACGACCTCATGAAGACTTCCACATGAGTCAACACTGACTCTCCACTGACCAGCTCTATCTAGTCTATCTGTCTTCCACTGACGGTCCAACCAAGTCTGCGTAGAACACACCAAACATCATCGGCTTCAACTGGATGCACACCACTCCTCATGCAAGCTCAACATCTTCTAACCGGAAGATAACCTGTTCATCAAGATCACAACACCTCACCTCTCCGTGAAGTCCAACTGGACACAACGCTTCACCTCTACGTGAAGCCTCTCCACCTCTACGTGAAGCTCCAAACGGCCACACCCTTCACCTCTACGTGAAGATCCAAACAGCTTCTCGAGAACCCAAATAGCTTCATAAGAGTTGCATCACCAAATGGCTGCGCCTTTACGGCTGCCTACGTACCTTTGCCCAAAGGATCAAGCCAACCGTAGTTCATTAAAATGAGCTTCAACAAGCTCAAACAATGGTACCTCTATCTGCAGCAGTAAACCTGTCAGACTGAGTCATATGAACCTCTTCCCGACCATCATGGAGAGCAACGGCCTTCAACTTGAGCTTGTCGCGTTCACAAGCTTGAGATTCATGCTTCTTTAACCACGAGCGTGGTTTCACCTTGGTTCCAATGGCTGCAAATAACTCGACATCCTCAACAATATCGTCAGCCTGTTCAGCATCACCTTTGGTATCATGAACTCCACCCGGTGTCACCTCCGCTGAAGTATTCTTTGATGCCAAACCAACTGGAGATGATGGAGTAGCATCAACCTCCACCCGCTGCAATCCTTCCTTGTCTCTGTCCTCTCCCCTGCTGAGAGACAGTGGACTTCACTACTGAAGCCTCTCCAAATATGACATGTCTGCTCATCATGATTTTCTTGTCTTCGGGGTCCCACAACCTGTAGCTGTTTCCCTGACGCCCAAGTAGACAAACCTCTTTGCCCGCGAATTCACCTTGCCACTCTTGGCACTGAAGTAAGCCGGACTTCCAAATTCCCGCAGCATACCATGATCTTGAGCAAATTTTTCAGACCAAGTTCCCAATGGAGCTTTACTTCCTATTGCAGTCGATCTGTTCCTGAGATGGCTAGCATACTCAGTCGCCTCAGTCCAAAGCGACTTGTCCAATCCTGAATTAGACAATAACTTCCGAACCTCCTCCAGCAAGGAACGGACTATCTTTTTAGCCAACCCATCTGTACCTGCTGAGAAGTGAGTAGCAATCCCTGTGTTCTGACCAAACTGTAGGAATTGGTCAATGTCTATTCCAACATTACCGATGTAGAGCTCCTTTATCTTCCTACCTACCTGCCTCTCCATTCTCCTCTCCACTTCATCAACACATCTAGGGCTTCACTCCTTTGTCTCATTGGATATATCCAAACCTGCCTAGATGAATCATCAATAAACGAGACAAAGTACCTGTGACCTCCAAGCGATGCCGTCTTAGCAGGTCCCCATACGCTCATGTGAACACAATCAAGAAGACCTTCATTGTGGTGAGTACTGGTGCTGAATCTCACCGTCTTCTTATCCAGAACGCTGTGTCCACCTTCCAAATTGCAGGTAGCAGCACCTTCCATGGATTCCTTCTTTGCAGGAGCTTGCAAAGACCTTCCATCTTCGTGTCCGACCTTCCCTGCAAGTCCTCCGGGCCACCTTTATCTGAAGAACTTGAAGTCTCCACCTGATCTGTAATCGTACTACCCTTCAAGTAGTGAGATTGCCTCGGCGACGCCCTTCATCACCACCATCGAGCCCTTGATCATCCTGAGATCGCCATCTCGAACAGATATCACCAAGCCCGATGCTTCCAAATTCCCACGGAGATTAGATTTCTCTCAACTGAGGTACATACCTCACTCCTTTCAGCTCCCTTTCCATCCCATCAGACATCTTGATTCGGATTGTACCTACACCCTCCACGCTACATGGGTGATCGTCGCTCATAACGACCGAACACCCCTCCAGCTGCTCAAAGTTGGAAAACCAGCCCCGATTAGGGCACGCATGGTATTTGTACCTGTATCCAGAATCCACTCATCTTTTCATGAGTTACCAATAATGGGAGAACTGACTGAAACGAGAACCTGACGAGTCCGAATCTGCTCCATCCGCCTGTGACCTGCTCCTCTGAGTATTCGTCACTTTTGCAAGATTTGTTTCAGCCTTCGACTCCTTCTTCTTCCCTTGAACTTTGGACAGTCCACTTTCCAGTGCCCTATCTCTCGGCAGAAAATGCACTGATCCTTCCTCAGATCCCTATAGCCCGACCTGAACTTTGATCTTCCTCTCACCTCCTTGCCCTTCCGCGATGAACCTCTGCTTCTTACTTTCAAAGCCTCCGCCACTGAGCTCGACTGAGAAGGATGCATCTCCTTCTTCCTTGTCTCATAACTCATCAGTGCAGATGACACTTCATCATACACCAAGGTCTGCCTTCCATTCATAAACGTCATAGTGAATGTCTCATACTCCTCCGGTGGTGAGTCAGAAGAATGACTGCCTTGTCTTCCTCTCCTACCACGACATCCATGTTTATCAAATCTGTAAGAAGCTTTGTGAATCGGTTGATGTGCTCATTACTGTGCTCCCCTTCTTCATTCGAAACTGATACAGCTTACTCTTAAGCTGCAACCTGGACTCTACACTCTTCTTCAGGTACTTCTTTTCAAGGGCTTCCCACAGTTTCTTTGCTGACGTCTCATGTTGCATAAGATATTTTATGTCTTGTGACAAGCATGAACGTATCAAGCCACATGCCGATCTGTTCATCTTCGCCCACTCTTCATCAGTGGTAGTGTTCTTCTTCCTCCTCTCCAATAGGAGAGTGTCTTCGAGGTTTAATGCATTCAGCGCATCCATAACCTCACATCTCCACATGCCGAAATTGTTAGTTCCATTGAACTTAACAACTTCAATCCTTGGTGATTGTTCATTGTCTTAACAGATGCAGTTTCTTCTGCCATTGAGATTTTTTTCCTGATCCTCTATCTACGCGGAAGATCACTACCTTGAAATAGATCTATACACAGATAAAAAATATGATTTTTTACCTGTCCCTTGAAACCCTAGATCGAGTTTCTCACCAGATCTACTCCACCACGGATTCAACGAGCCCTCCTTGAGTCCTTCTGAGATCGACACATGATCTCCTCGAACACCCAATACCTCAGATCTGAGATCGGCACACAATCTCCACCGGATCTGATCTCGAGCCCTTCCGAATCCTCAGAAATCCCAAAGAGCAACCTGGATGCTCTGATACCACTTGTTGTGCGCACCGACAACAACCATAGAGGATCCAACAGATCTCAATCACAAAGAACACCCAAATCACAGAAATCACAAGAGAAGAACACACAATCACAAAACACACGATTTAACGAGGTTCGGCCTGAATGCCTACGTCCTCGGGGCAATCAATGGAGAGATTATTACTTTTAAGGAGGATTACAACTTGCTAGCAACCTCTTTGAATGCAAGAGAGATGCAGCCTTCCTTTTCCCGCAGCCTTTGTGATTGCTTACTAACCCTAGAAACCAAACAGCCTTAAATACCCAAATCTGCGGAGCAGCAGTTTTCCGCCCAGACCCGACTGTCGGTCGACCGACCGGTCGACCGACATCCTCTTCTCCTCTTCCGGTCGACCCAGCGGTCGACCCAGAAAACCCGAGAGTTTTGGTGTTTACAGTCAGGCTTCTCGGTCGACCGCTGCCTGGCCTGTGCACGTCGTGCACGTCGGTCGACCGGACCGGTCGACCGAACCCTGCCAGATACTGCTGCTGCTGCTGTTGTTTTCTGCTGTTTCTTCCGTCGTCTCTTGTCGCCGACTTCCTCGACGATCCCTTGACGGTTCGGGTCAACTCCCTTAGTAAAAATCTCTCTCTTTCCAACATGTATAATGTCTTTCGATCACATTTTTCTAATATGAGACATGATGATGTATTTGCATATAAACAACACTGAGAATTACTATAAACTTTCTACAATTAGTTTGTATTGTTGTCAATTTCTTTATGATACATATCATTTAAAATAAATAAAAACAGAACAAAATAAAAAACAAAATAAGTCATGTAGGCTCTTGGTAACCGACTCCCTCGGTTGGGGCTGCTTATCCTGATCCGTACATGTGGCTTGGATCTTATTTGATTGTGGGTTGCAGGTACAAGAACGGATGTCGGGTTGATGGAGGATAACCCGTTAATTAAGCCGACCCAATACAGTTTTGGCAAAGAGTTTTATTCCCAGAAATCTGTAAGGTTCCAATTAAGAGTTTTATTTTTTATTTTTTATTTTTTTTCATAACTTGAATTTAAGACTCTCCACAGTGTAGACTGACTCTTTTACTATTAAGTCATGTAAGACTCACTTAAATTAGCGTCGATGAGTTGATACGTGAACTGATAGAATCTGTCATCAGATCAACAACTAGTGTATTACAATCTTGGTCATATGTTGTATAATGTCTTTCGATCACATTTCTCTAATATGAGACATGATGATGTAATTTGCATATAAACAACACTGAGAATTACTATAAACTTACTTCAATTAGTTTTTATTGTTGTCAATTTCTTTATGATACATATCATTTAAAATAAATAAAAAAAAAGAACAAAATAAAAACAAAATAAGTCATGTAGGCTCTTGGTAACCGACTCCCTCGGTTGGCGCTGCTTATCCTGATCTGTACATGTGGCTTGAATCTTATTTGATTGTGGGCTGCGGGTACAAGAACGGATGTCGGGTTGATGGAGGATAACCCGTTAATTAAGCCAACCCAATACAGTTTTGAAGAGAGTTTTATTCTCAGAAATTTGTAAGGTTCCAAGTAAGAGTTTTATTTTTTATTTTTTATTTTTTTTATAACTTAAATTTAAGACTCTCCAGAGTGTAGACTCGCTCTTTTACTATTAAGTCATGTAGGCCTCACTTAAATTAGCGTGGATGAGTAGAAACGTGAACTGATAGAATCTGTCATCAGATCAACAACTAGTGTATTACAATCTTTGTCATATTTTGTATATTGTCTTTCGATCACATTTCTCTAATATGAGGCATGATGATGTAATTTGCCTATAAATAACACTGAGAAATATTAAAAACTTACTTCAATTAGCTTTTATTGTTGTCAATTTCTTTATGATACATATATCATTTAAAATAAATAAAAACAGAACAAATAAAAACAAAATGTTGTATATATTTGAAACTTGTAAGGTCCCACCAGCTGAATGAACTTAAAACTGAGTGATGATGTGGAGAAAAGTAAAATTGATAAAATATGTGACGGCACGGAACTTACAAATTCAGAAGTCCATTCAATTTTGGAAACTAAAGAGTGTAGGCTCAAAACATGTATTTGTTGGAATATGAAGAATATATATGTGAATCTTTGAATTGAATTACGGCTAGATCCGTTGATCGAATCAATTGGATGATGGTTGGAGTGTGTTCTCCTTCCATTGGGGATAAACGTGGTATATTCACATGTTCAATTCCGACTTCGAATTAATGAGATATTCAAGTTTAAAGATTGCCTAATTCAAAGTCAAAATGGGACTAAAAATAGCTAAAGGCAAGTCCCACATTGGCCATGGAATAAAAGTTCGTAGTGTTTAAATAGAGAAAATTGAGAACAAAGGGCGTGCCTTTGGGTACTTGGAGTTTTCGCGCGCGATTGGGAGGGAACCATGCCCGCACTTGCGCACGCGCGCACCGCCGCTGGCGGCGGATCCGAACCGCCCCGCCAACGGCTGTCTGTAAACTGTCGCGGCAGTTGGGCGGTTGGACGGTTGCAACGGTTCAGACTGAACCGTTGCAACTGTTCGTTGGGTTCGGACCAGATTGCCCCTCCCGGAGCGCTATAATATAAATAGCGCTCTGTATTCTCAATTGAAGACACACCAACAACGAAAACTCTCTCTCTGCGTTCTGAACTGAGGCTCTCTCTGCGTTCTGAACTGGGAAGTGAAGTTCTGTCTTGAAGTAACTTCCAACGGGAAGTGGGAAAATTCAGTTTCCGAAGCGACTTTCAAAAGAGATTCTGTAAAAATTCGTTCTGAAAGAGGGCTCAGAAAATTCAACAGATTCTTTAATAGAATTGTTGTCTGAATCTGGGACTTCCGAAGAAGAATATTTTTCAACCTTCTTCTTCCTCTACAGTGGTGCTCCTCCAAAGTAAAGGCAAATATTCTCCCGAAAGTAAAGGCAAATATTCTCCCGAAATTTGTCTTTGTCCCGCTGCTTCAATAATCCTGTGAAGGTACTGGTTAACTACGATTCGACCGTACGCGGTGATTTTGTAGTGCTATCCAAATACCGTGAAGGAGTGTTGTATCTTGGGAGACCAGCGTCTAGTAACCCGTTAGCACCGGTGCGGGGGACGTAATTGTCTTAAGAAGATTCGCTTTAAGCGTACCTCACTCCAAGTACTGTATAAGTGAATTAATTTCTTTATACAGGGAATATACTGATATTCAGTATATTGAGATTGATTTATACCAGTCTAATTGGTGTTTAACCAAGGAAGAAAATTGAAAGGTGGTTCTTAAATTAAGGAACGTTCTAATGAACGGAAAACCTCCCACCTGATATTTACCGACCTGGCCAATTAGATTGTTGATATTTCAGCGATATTGATTAGTTGTCAGATTGATCCCAGAAAACAACAATCTTAAGACAATTATATATTGAAGTTTCTTACTTCTGTTCTGCTTGAACTTGCAGAAAATGTCTGAGACTAATCAAGATAGCTCTAGCAAGGCACCAAACATGCAGCTACAAGCTTTGATGCCTACTCCACTTCCTAACCCGAAGCCGGAGAAGCCAGAAAAAATTTGACGGCACAGAATTCAAGAGGTGGCAACAGAAGATGCTCTTCTACTTGACCACCTTCATCTGGCCAAATTACTGCAAGAAGATCCACCAGAACCCGGAACTGATCAGGACTCAGTCCTTGCAGTCGATGCATGGACTCAAGGTGACTTCCTTTGCCGAAATTATATTTTAAATGGACTAGATGACTCTCTTTATAATGTCTGCAGTTCTATCACAACGACAAAGAAGTTATGGGCCAGTCTTGACAAGAAGTACAAGACTGAGGATGCTGGTACCAAGAAGTTCGTCGTAGGACGATTTCTAGAGTACAAAATGGTGGACAACAAGACTGTAATCAGTCAGGTGCAAGAATTCTAACTTATGTTGCACGAGATAGAAGCCGAAGGTATGATTCTACCTGAAACCTTTCAGGTTGCTATTATCGTGGAGAAACTCCCACCTGCGTGGAGAGATTTCAAGAACTACCTGAAGCACAAGCGAAAGGAGCTGAAGTTGGAAGATCTCATTGTGAGGCTTCGGATTGAGGAGGACAACAGAAAGTCCGAGAAAAGAAGCAGTAAGAACTCCTATGAAGCCAAAACCAATGTGATTGAAGACTCAAAGGAGAAAGCGTCTACTTCCAAAGGCTTAAAGCGGAAGAAGACTTCCCAGGGTACAAAGGCAAGGTCCAAGAAGGCAAGAACATGCGCTTCAAGAGAACCTGCTACATCTGCAACAAAGAAGGGCATAAGGCGAATGAATGCCGCAGCCGTCTCAAAAAGAACAAGAAGAACCATCCACAGGCAAACTTGACCGACCATGTGTCGCCAAGCCTTTCAGCTGTGGTGTCAGAAGTGAATCTAATAACCAACAATAAGGATTGGTGGGTAGACACAGGGGCTACTCGGCACATCTGCTCTGAGAAATTATTATTCTCTGAATATCAGAAATTAGAGCAAGATGAGCAACTATTCATGGGAAACTCAGCCGTCTCAAAGGTTGAAGGAAAAGGTAAGGTCATCCTGAAGTGAACATCTGGCAAAGAGCTTATTCTGAACGATGTGCTGCATGTTCCAGATATCCGTAAGAATCTGATCTCTGGATCAATACTTAGTAAGAAAGGATTTAGAATGGTTTTTGAATCAGATAAATTTGTACTTACTAAGGGAAGGATGTATGTGAGAAAGGGTTATCTTGTTGATGGACTTTTTAAAGCCAATGTTGCAGTGGTAGATAAAAAGTCTGTGTATTTGTACCCGAAGCTTATAAATAAAGAAAAATCTTCTGTTTATTTGCTTGAGTCTCCTACTTTATGGCATGCTAGATTAGGGCATGCAAATTACAAGTCTTTAAAGAACTTGTCTGATCTAGGATATATTTCTAAACTCAACTTGGAAGAAATTCGCAAGTGTGAGATTTGTGTTGAGGCCAAGTTGGCGAAAAATTCATTTCACTCAATTGATCGAAATACAGAAACCTTTAGGGTTAATTCATAGCGATCTGTGTGACTTGAAGTTTATGCCAACTAGAGGCGGTAAAAAGTATTTTATTACTTTTATTGATGATTGTACAAGATACTGTTATGTGTATCTTTTAAACAGTAAGGATGAGGCAATGAATATGTTTATAACATATAAAGCCGAAGTTGAGAATCAACTCAACAAGAGTATCAAGATTCTAAATCCAATAGAGGCGGAGAATATGAATCAAATGATTTTAGTGAGTTATGTGCTAAATTTGGTATAATCCATCAAACTACAGCACTATATACTCCTCAGCAAAATGAAATTGCTGAACGGAAGAACAGAACTTTGAAGGAGATGGTCAATTCCATGCTCGTAAGTTCTGGAGCTCCGCAGAACTTGTGGGGGGAAGCTCTGTTAACTGCAAATTATATTCTAAACAGAGTACCCCATAAGAAACTTGGTCTTATACCATTTGAGTTATGGCATGGAAGGACACCTTCCACCATTACCTCAAAATGTGGGGTGCCTTGCAAAGGTGCTAGCATCATTACCAAAAAAGACTAAATTGGGAGCAAAAACTATGGACTGCATATTCATAGGCTATGCCTTGAATAGTAGTGCCTACAGATTTCTGGTTCATAAATCAGAGATATCAGATATTCATGTAAACATGATTATCGAATCTAGAGATGTTATGTTCTTTGAAGACATCTTTCCATACAAACAGGAAGCAGATAAGACTTCTGGGAAAAGAACACATGAGATGGCGTTCAGGGGCAAAAGTCCCGAGGAACAGATTGTTAATGCAGAAATTGAACCAAGAAGAAGTCAGAGATCTAAAATCTCAAAATCTTTTGGTCTAGATTTCATAGCATACGCTATTGAAAGCGAGCCTCAAACATTTAAAGAGGCTATGTCAACCCCAGAAGTGCAAATGTGAAAAGAAGCTATAAATAGCGAAATAGAATCCATATTAAGTAATCATACTTGGGAATTGACAAACTTGCCTCCTGGCAGTAAACCAATTGGGTGTAAGTGGATTTCAAAAGAAAATTAAAACTCGATGGATCTATCGATAAGTACAAGGCTAGATTGGTAGCCAAGGGTTATCGACAAAAAGAAGGACTTGACTACTTCGATACTTATTCACCAGTAATAAGAATAACATCCATTCGGATGTTGATTGCAATTGCAGTATTGCATAACTTAGATATCCATCAAATGGATGTCAAGACTGCATTCTTAAATGGTGAATTAAATGAAAAAAAATATATGGAGCAACCTGAAGGATTTATAGTTAAGGGCCAAGAACACAAAGTGTGTAAATTGGTAAAATCCTTATACAGTCTAAAGCAGGCTCCAAAATAATGGCATGAGAAATTTGATAGTGTCATGATCAAAGATGGATTTATTATCAATGAATGCGATAAGTGTGTTTACACTAAAACAGTTGGAAATGAATGTATTATTATTTGTCTTAATGTAGACGACATGTT
The DNA here is from genome assembly GCA_038442645.1 of Agave tequilana. Lineage (NCBI taxonomy): Eukaryota > Viridiplantae > Streptophyta > Magnoliopsida > Asparagales > Asparagaceae > Agave > Agave tequilana. The sequence goes on from JAVJIF010015789.1 coordinate 25,020, forward strand.
GATACTTGGGACTAATATTGAAATTATTAAGTCCACTAAAGAATGTTATCCAACAATTTTGACATGAAGGATCTGGGGGTTGCTGATGTAATTTTAGGAATTAAAATCACCAGAATACCAGATGGAATCAGTCTATCTCAATCTCATTATGTGGATAAGATGATAGAAAGATTAAAGGATCATGGGATAAAGGAGAATACAAATCCTTTTCTCCCACACGTCCACCTTCATAAGAATACAGGAACTAGAATACGCCAGTTAGAGTATTCTCAGATTATCGGAAGTCTAATGTATTTGATTAATTGCACTAGACCCGATATTGCTTACGCTGTAAGCAACTTAAGCAGATACAGAAGTAATCCTAATGATCAACATTGGACTGCTCTACTACGAGTATTGGGTTACGTATCACATACCAAGGAATATGCCTTGAGATATGGTCAGTATCCACCTGTACTTGAAGGATACAGTGATGCTAATTGGATTGCAGATTCTGAGGAATCAAAATCAACTAGCGGATACGTATTTACTCTAGGAGGAGCAGCGGTATCCTGAAAATCTTCCAAGCAAACATGTATTACCCGTTTCACTATGGAATCGAATTCATAGCCTTAGATAAGGCCGGAGAAGAAGCAGAATGGCTTCGACAATTTTTGGAAGATATACCATTATGGCAAAAGCCAGTGTCCGCTATATGTATACACTGTGATAATCAAGCAGCTATATTTAGGGCACAAAATGTTATATACAATGGTAAGTCTAGACATATTCGTCGTAGACATAATACTGTTAAGCAGTTGCTCTCAATGAAATTATCTCTATTGACTTTGTCTCGTCAAAAGATAATTTAGCGGATCCGCTTACTAAAGGTTTAAGTGGAGAGCGAATAAACTGCGCATCGAGGGGAATGGGTCTAAAAGCCTAATCTTACCGAGTCAGCTTAATGGAAATCTCACTTAGCGACTGGAGATCCCACGGACTAAGTTCAAGAGGAAAAACTAGTTATGATTGACTCAGCAAGTAAGCACTTGGGAGTTTGACTCCAATCCATTCCTAAGGTGCACATAAGTGCTTTTCTACAAGCGGATTAAGGATAAACTTAACGCTTTTAATGATGCCTATATCTTGTTACTAAACAAGTGAAGTAGAGTAGACTACTCTTAATAGGACGATCACCTATGTGAGTATAGAGTTGGGTCGGCTCTTTGGGATTTCTATGGAGTCTGTTATTCCCTAAAGATACTCTCTGAAACTAAGAATGTCCAGGGCCAAAACGGACACAACCGAGAACCAAAGTTAATTGGAAAGTCACTGTGTGAAGCTTGTTGACTTGGCTTACACTAACGGCTAACAGTTCAAGAGACCTAGTTCACTGATTAGCCAGTAAGTCCGATAAAGCTTTCACTATGGAAGGTTCAAGACCCAGTTCACCTATCCTGATGCAGTTTCTTTTCTAAAGTACCTTTCACAATAAAGTCAGTCTCTTTGTGTGTCAATTCCTTGAATCTCCATTCATTGTGGGGATTGTTGGAATATGAAGAATATATATATGAATCTTTGAATTGAATTACGGCGAGATCCGTTGATCGAATCAATTGGATGATGGTTAAAGTGTGTTCTCCTTCCATTGGGGATAAACGTGGTATATTCACATGTTCAATTCCGACTTCGAATGAATGAGATATTCAAGTCTAAGATTGCCTAATTCAAAGCCAAAATGGGACTAAAAATAGCTAAAGGCATTTAGTCCCACATTGGCCATGGATGAAAGTTCGTAGTGTTTAAATAGAGAAAATTGAGAACAACGGTGTGCCCTTTAAGTACTTGGAGTTTTCGCGCGCGATTGGGAGGGAATCATGCCCACACATGCGCGCGCGCGCCGCCGCTGGCGGCGGCCGACCGACCAGCCGGCGCCGGTGCCTGGCCGGGCCGGCTCAGGTCCGGGTGCGGGTTCCCTACCCGGCTTGGTTCTTTTTGAACTAGGTCTCACGGGTATGGGTTACGCGGAGCATACCCCCTCCGCTATCCAGATCCGAACCGTCGCAGCGGTTGGACGGTTACGGCGGTTGAACCGAACCGTTGCAACGGTTCAGACCGAACCATTGCAACTGTTCGTTGGGTTCGGACCAGATTGCCCCTCCGGAGCGCTATAAATAGCGCTCCGTATTCTCAATTGAAGACACACCAACAACGAAAACTCCCTCTCTTTGCGTTCTGAACTGGGAAGTGAAGTTCTGTCTTGAAGTAACTTCCAACGGGAAGTGGGAAATTCAGTTTCCGAAGCGACTTCCAAAAGAGATTCTGTAAAATTCGTTCTGAAAGAGGGCTCAGAAAATTTAACAGATTCTTTAATAGAATTGTTGTCTGAATCTGGGACTTCCGAAGAAGAATATTTTTCAACCTTCCTTCTTCCTCTACAGTGGTGCTCCTCCAAAGTAAAGGCAAATATTCTCCCGAAATTTGTCTTTGTCCTGCTGCTTCAATAATCCTGTGAAGGTACTGGTTAACTACGGTTCGACCGTACGGTGATTTGGTAGTGCTATCCAAATACCGTGAAGGAGTGTTGTATCTTGGGAGACCAGCGTCCAGTAACCCGCTAGCACCGGTGCGTGGACATAATTGTTTTAAGGAGATTCGCTTTAAGCGTACCTCATTCCAAGTACTATATAAGTGAATTAATTTCTTTATACAGGGGATATACTGATATTCAGTATATTGAGACTGATTTATACCAGTCTAATTGGTGTTTAACCAAGGAAGGAAATTGAAAGGTGGTTCTTAAATTAAGGATCGTTCAAAACCTCCCACCTGATATTTACCGACCTGGCCAATTAGATCGTTGATATTTCAGCGATATTGATTAGTTGTCAGATTGATCTCAGAAACCAACAGTATTCAAGTCAAGCCAGAATTTTCCCAAAAGCCTTCTATTCTCAAATTTTATTTGTTTGGGTCCAAATTAAGATCCGATATCAATAGGGCAGGAGTCTACGTGGTAAATCTTAGGATGTTTGACCCCGATAGGTCCTAATTGATCCAATTTATATTTGTGGCCGACCCATTTCCACCCCGAGCGGGTTGTCACGTAGCTGGCACAGTTTTAGTAAAGTAGCTCCCGAGGACACAGACGATAAGAAAAAGAGGTTATAAGTAAATTACCAAACTCACTTTGCACGTTTTTGTCCTTTTGGGTTGCGAACGGATAAGGATGAAGGGGGGAGTGGATGCCACGTACACCAAAACAGTGGAATTAACGCGTGGGCCGTCGTTTGTTTCCACACTCCGTTAGATTCCCCCATCCACCCAACCTCAGATCCTGGCCGCTGCTTCCAGATCCGACGGCTGGAAGGGCCTCGTGATTCTCAGCCGAGGGCGGCGGGGGGGCGCGTCCAGCTCTCCCCACGTGTAAGTCGACGGCAACACGGCGCTTCGCGGCGGTGGCTTGAACTCAATGCCCGACGAATAAGGGTGCCATCGGATGCGAATTTTCCGCCAATACCGGCATCCAACTCCGCATCCATTCTGATAAATATTATTTTTTCTCATTCATCATATCAGTATCCGTATCCGAATGTTAGGTGCGGATACAGATATGATAAAGACATCTCTGATCCAATTCGATCTGATATCTGAAGGTTAGATGCTTGATAATGATATCTGCGTGGAAGAGACTATTCTTCAATGGAAGGAGGTAGTAGATTTTTATATTTTGAGTTGGTGAAAAAGTAATGGTGAAAAGTATCTGATTCTTGCAAGAGTAGCATTAGATATTTTGAATATTCGACTTCACATTTGAATTGACATTTAGCACCAGAGGTCCTGTAATTCATTGTTATAGAAGCTAAATGTCACTGGATACGATAAAAGCATTGATATGTACACAATATCATAATATGTATCACATCTTATATTGTTGTAAATGAGATAAAAGTGATATAAGTATATCCATTTAGTTTATTTTTAACTGTATCTATTTTCACTTATCCGATTGCTATTTGCATCTGATTCGTTAATATTAGATTCGTCTCTAATATTAAATTTTAGCTGATATGAATATCATTTTTTCACATCCGTCAATTTCCGTATCCACATTTGTATCTGAAAGTTTGGAGCAGACAAATATAACAAAAGACAATATCTGATTTGTATTTGATCCGATGGCAGTCTTGTCTACGTGGCAGCCCGCACTTAGGCCTGTCAATGGGTCGGGTCCAGATCCAGACCCGACCCGGACCCGACCCGATTAAGCGGGTATGGAAAGGGCTGTTCTGGACCCATACCCGTTTTACTCATATACCGTATACCTGATTATTAAATGGGAGGGGTCTGATTTTACTTAAACCAGACCCGATTACCCATTTACCCATTTCAAAACATAAATATAAATAATACTAATAGAATTAAAACCCTCTCAAGACTCTATCAGTAAATGATCTCTTTGTGCTTAGTGGGTGATCTTATTGTTGTGTTTTCCTAAATAAATTTGGGGCCTAGTTTTAAATTTTTTTTCTTTATTAGAGTCTTTCATCGAAAATTTTCTCTCCACCTCTTGCACCTTGTTATATTTCATCCTTTATTGATATTAAAACATGTTTTCTTTCTCTTTACAAAATTTTTTTCCCTCTCTTCATGTGTTTTTGTTACTGTATTTGTTTATCTTTTTTTTTTTATGGGTCTGGGTAAACGGGTCTGGACCCGCGGGTATAGCGGGTCCGGTATGGAAACCCATCTTTTGGACCCTCGGGTAACGGGACGAGTATGGTACCCTCTTGGGTAAACGGGTCCGGATCTGATACCACCTGTACCGCCCCGAACCCGACCCATTTACAGGCCTACCCGCACTGCTGGTTCTGTCTTTTTTGTTGACTTGCTAGTTTTGCTGTTTGTTGTTTGGATTGCCCCAGCGCCGCTTTTTAGCTCAGAACTTTCAACGGACTTGTACGGGGGATGTACGGTGGTCAACGGAGGTAGAGATGCCGTTGTCCCGGATCAGCTACTTGGTCTCAAACACGGTGGTTTTCTCCGTGGGGGAGGCAGCAAAGGCACAATCGGCCTGTCGGGTCGGAACCCGAGGCCCGATATCCGACAGGTAATTGAGCAAGAAATTACATGAAATTCTCACCCTTTAGATCATTAGATGAGTCTCAAATATGTTTTAAAAAATAAAGATACAGTAAATGAATTTATTTATAACCGAAGAGGAATGACACGTCAGATTTAAATAAAAAATTTGAGGTCTTAAGATTAATTTAGAGATCGGTAAAAGGGCAGGATTACAGTTCATAAGTCCTAAAATTCTGCATTTACATTAAATCAAATGGTACGTCTCATAATATAAGTGACAGTGTGATACCATGACTCAGATGAATGCAGAGGGTAATCTCTTGTTGTTATTTTGTTATTGCATTATGCACTTGCTTCTTTAACTCATTCTGATGTATGAGAGAATGGATCCGATTTTTTTAGTGTAAATAGGATGGCTTGGTTTAATATTTAAGAATCATATTTTGACATGCGAGAAAATGAATCTGGAATCCGTACTTTATCTAATAATCAATTAACTTATTGATTGTAATGGCGATCATCACGTGGTTCAGAACATAACCAAAGAAGTAGCTGTAGTTAGAAGTCTCTTGTGTGTGATGACATGAGCATAAAATCTTTATACACATACCGAACTTGACGATGATATTTGGGGCAATTTATGATGGTAATATTGTCGATCTCCACTGTTTTTTTTAATCTTTTTTCCTCTAAAGATCAACATCTTAATCTGTAATGAGAAAGTAGATTTTGTTATCCAATAAACTATCGGATAATGCTGTTTGGATCAAAACAGCAAGCTAGCGTGATTGGCAAGCGGAGAGAAGTTGCAAGATGACATTTTTAAAGGGGACGCAAAATCTATTGAAAAAAATATATTTAGTGGCCCAAGTAAAATATCAGAAACCCAAATCAAAAGCTCTTTATGATTTAATCTCTAATATTTTATGTTTTAGTTATAATTTTAAAACCAACGGTGGGCCCAGCATTGGCCGGCGGCTGAGATGAAGTGACAAAAAAGTGAGCTGTGTCCAGCTCACCGTCGGCGGGGAGTGCAGAATGACGTCGAGATCTAGCTCCGTTCATTGTAAGTTGAGAGTTTTGGTTGATGGTAATGAAACAAACGGGCCCTTTTTTTGCTTTTTCTTTTTTTCAGTATTTTTTTTAAATTTAAAATGGTTATTTAATAACCCCCGGCTCAATGTTTTATTTTTTAATAGGCCCATCGATGTGGAATGAACGGCCTCGGTGATGTTGTGACTGTAGTCCACTATTGTGGTTGTTTTAAGGCACACTAAGTTTTTGGCACGTGTAAAAACAAATTAGGGTAAAATACAATTTATTAAAGATTTTTATCTGATTTTTAATAGGTTTCTTCTTTGATTTCTGGAGAATCTTAATGGAAAAGGAAAGGACATTTCATCTTTTTTTTGAATTAGTATAACGTTTTCTTTTTTAGTAAATGTTGTATCTTTTATTTTATTTTATTTTATTGAAATGTAAGTCTCTAATAAACATTTTTTTAATTATTTCAAACATCTATAAGACAGATATTAGACTAAAGTTTAGTAAAAAAATTGTAAATGTATGGCTATATTTTGTTTGGAAGTGACACGGACATGAATCACATTAATATCCTAAAAAATAGGTGTTATTAAGAAGCATTAGATAAATAAATAAATAGGAAAGATAATAATTAGAAATAATAATAATAAAAATATTTTAGTAATATAAAATATTATGACCCGATAAGAAACCCAAAGCCCATAAATTAATTTACTATACGATAGTGTTTAGATTTTTCATACCCAAACTCTATAATAAACAAAATCATGATGGAATTTCTTTTAATTCATTATCCCTTTAAATCTAAGGATATCCAAAAATAAAAACAAACAAAATTCATTTTAAATTATGTGCAAGTATTTTGAAACACATTCAAATCAATTTAAAACTAATAGATAAACATTTAAATTTGTGGGTAGAGCTAAATCCTAATTAAAAACCAATTCAAACTTAACCTAATTATTAGAAGGAAAAAAACGCCATGTATATATACACAAGATTAATTCACAAAACCCTAAAAATCAATCTACTCTAAGAGGGAGAGGGAGATCGTCACACAATCAAATGTTGGAGCTTAATCATCAAAAAGACAAGTATTTAGAGTTCCCTTCTTTTCTTTGATGTTAAATCCAATAGAAATCATGCTTATGATCCTCTTCAATGAACCGTCCCATTTTCACTATTAGACAACTTAATTGTTATTCATAATTTCAAATTTCATATTCCTGTAAATTCTTCAAATACATAAATGGGGCTGTTGGTTGCAAGGAAGTGGGCGGAAGTAAGGAAATAAGGAAGTATAACTGCTCACTTCCCTATCTATCCAAACACCGAAAAAGGAAAATAAGAAAACCCCTTTTATTTTTCTCTTTTCTCTTTTACACAATCATTTCCTCACTTCCAAAGTGCTACAGTTAATTTTGTGGTCATGTAAATCTCATTTGTAATAAGTTGCAGCACAAGACAGTTAATTTTTTGATCATGTAAATCTCACTTGCATTCTAATTACAGTCCATTTTTTATTTTTCTTAATTAATTTTTATTTTAATATTATTTTACGGTCAACTTTGTGGTCAACTTTTCCACTTCCACTTTCACACCAAACACCGGAAAAGACAAAACATTTCCAAACTACACTTCCCAACAACATCCAAGCACCAGAAAACTTACTAACCAATTCCTAAGTTCCAAAGGGAATTATTACCACTTCCTCAATTCCTCACTTTCTCACTTCCACCCTTAACCAAACAGGCCCAAAGAGAAAACATGGTATTCCTATGTATTTATATAAACATACTTATTGAGTGGTAAATTAATTGAGGGTGAGGCATCATCAGTCTCCTGCACGCACTTATGTACTTCTATCAGATCCATGCTCACAACTTTTGCTCTGTGAAATGCACATTTTATATTGTGATGGAAGCACAAATGTGTTACTTTGTTTTCATGATGTCAATGTACCTGTTTCCTGTCCACTTTGGTATTTAAACAAATGGCGCAAATAACTTGTTTTCTTCCAAAGTTTGAATTAGTACTTTCCTTCAAGTTTAAACTTTTAATAGCCAATGTTTGCTTTGGGATTTCCTAGTGCAGTTTGAAATATTTAGAACACTGTTTAAGTATTAATAGTTAAATTATATCTTGGTCTTATCTTTGTTTGAAAATTTATTTTTGGTTCACATTATATATTGACAGTATTAGAAACTAGACATGCAGATTAATCATGTAGTTAATATAAGAGCATCATTATAAATTTATGCACACTAATCTTTATGGCTTATCCAACTGATATTTGCTATTTTTGTTAATCTGTTGCATTTGAGAGAAAGTGAAGCCTTTCGAATTTGAGTCAAGTTATTATTAATGATTATTCACTGATGGTTTGGAGAATGAACTATTTTTAATCAGTGCCCTTCCATGCATTTAATTATTTTAAACCATCATTGACTTGAAAAACTCCGCCAGTGCACTGTTTATTGTTTATCCCAAGTAAAGATAAAGGAGGAGAGTTGTGGTAGGCCTGTGACAGCCAACGTAAAATTGAAAAACACCTAAGGGGGGGGGGGGGTGAATAGGTGTAATTGCTAATCTTAAAATTTTAACACTCTAAATGCGGAACCTAAAAACAAGTGAGGCTCAACTTAGTACAATCCAACAAGTGTAGCCGAATTCCCCTTGCGAGGCTCTGGACTAAACTCCTCTTGATTCCCCTTGATATGGGTTGAGGCGCTATGTGAAGCTCTTGTTGGATGAGTACGGGATTGGCACACACAAGTATGAAATGGATGATATGAAGAATGATGCGAACACAATGATATATGGCAAGAATTACAAGCAAGCAAATAGTATCACAAGAGATTCAAACAATATCACAAGTATGCAATAGAAAGCAATAAGGAGCTATTGAAAAGTAAAGTAAGAATTAGACGCAAAGGCAATCGCAAACAAAGTGATTTGTTTCGAGGTTCGAGCCACCGCTCTACTCCCCGCCTTCACCTCCGTGAAGGGTTTCCACTATCCACCGAGGACGCCTTTACAATTTGGTCTACCGAAGACCGAGCACCGAGCTCCACCGAGTACAAAGGACCTCTACCGAAGAGGTTGCTCCACAAGGATAGGATTACAAGAACAAAGTGATCACAACAAGATCACTACACTTTTTCTCAAACTCTTTTACAAACACTCTCACTTCTATTACAACTTCACTATAGAATGAGTTTAGGATTTTTGGCTCTATGAAGTGTGGTGAGAAAACTTCAGTTGTAGAGTGATATAGACAATCAAACACAACTGAAAAATAAACTTTAAAAGAATTGGAATGAAGGCTTTAAACTCTTTTCTTTTCTCTTTTGAAAACAACACAAACTTGAGGATTTTTCTAGGTAAAATGCAAGAGAGACTTCTCCTCTATTTATAGGGTTAGAAAATAGGTTAAAAACAATTTCTTTACACCTAATTTGACCTGCAAAAGCTCCCCAACAACTCTCCAAAAATCTGTTAAAGCTGAAAACAAAAACAGTTTTTCAGAATAGCCCAAAGAGGAAAGAGCCGTTGGATTGTTGCAGGCCTGGCGGTCGACCGGTCCGGTCGACCGCCAGCCCAGCTGCAAAGAGCCGTTGGCTCTCGGTCGACCGGTCCGGTCGACCGTCCCAAAAGAGGAAACACAGTTTCCTTCTTCCGGTCGACCGGTCCGGTCGACTCAGAAAACCAGAGAGCAGTGTGCTCTTGGTCGGTCGACCGGTGCGGTCGACCGACGGACGTGCACAGACGTGCACGTCCAGGCTGTGGCGCCGGTCGACCGGGCCGGTCGGCCGGTCAGCCTGAAATGGGAAAAACTGCAGGTTTTTGAACTTGGAAAAATTTGAAAAATTGTTTTAGGTTTAAACAAACTAGAGTAACATGTTAGTAGGAGTATGTATACATGATCTAGACAAGATATTTATTTTATAAAACTTAGGTTCATGTAAATCTCTACTAAGGCATGAAACCAAATTTTGAAATGAAAACAAGACCAAATTTTATCAAAAACAAATTTTGTGTGTGTGTGTGTATCCTAGAGCCAAATAACCAAGACTCAAACTTTAACATTCTATTCTTACAATGATTCTAAGGACTTCAAGATCTTCAATAGGCTTCTTCATATGATCTTCAACACTTGTTCCTTGAGCCAATTGGAGTTGACTTGAGTCCAAATCCTTGTATTTGTGAGAGAAGACTTCTAGAATGAATAGAAACCTGAAACACACTTAAACAACAAATATTATTAGTACAAATAACTAATATGTTTTGTAATCATCAAAATACACTAATCATGGGTGATTGTAACCTTGGGCCAACAATCTCCCCCTTTTTGATGATGACAAAAACATATAAGTTATTTAAACAATTAAAGGAAGAAGAGCTTGGAAAGCTCCCCCTCAAACAATGCTATGTAAAAAAATAACTATTAGTGAGATACATGAAGCATTGAAAACTCAATATTTTTGTCAAAAACTTAAATACCAATTGAAATCTCAAAAACTTAAATACCAATTAAAATCAAACTTAATCTTATATAACAATTAAACTTATACTTTTTCTCTTTAAACTTATAGTAAATAAACTAAACTCAAACTATAAGCAAACTTATTTCTTTTTCAATAAACACTTAAACTTATATATGTTTCTCCATGAAATGAAACTCAAATAGTATCAAACTTAAACTTTTAAATCAACTTTAAAAATTAAGCTTATATATTTTTCTCCCCTTTTTGTCATACATCAAAAAGGGTTAAAAATCAAAACAAAACACCAAAATAGAAATATTTTTAAGAATCTATCATGCAAACATTCAACTCACCACAAATAAAAGAAAATCTAGCATAATCTAGAGGTTTAGTAAAAATATCGGCAAGTTGAAAATCGGTAGAAACATAATCAATTTCAATATCACCTTTCTCATAATGATCTCTAAGAAAGTGATACCTAATGTCAATGTGTTGGTTTTACTATGTTGATTTGCATTCTTTGTCATGTGAATAGTACTAGTATTATCACAAAATATTTTAACATGATCAAAGTGTAAATCATAGTCAAGGAGAGTATGTTTCATCCAAAGAACTTGTGCACAACAAGCTCCGGCTGCAACATACTCCGCCTCGGCGGTTGATAGGGCTACCGAATTTTGCTTTTTGGAAGACCAAGATACAAGACAATTACCCAAGAATTGACATGTTCCACTTGTGCTCTTCCTATCTACCCTACAACCCGCATAGTCGGCATCCGAAAAACTCTTCATTTCAAATAATCCGGTTTTAGGATACTACAAACCCATTTCAATAGTGCCCTTAAGGTATCTAATTATGCGTTTAACCGCAATTATGTGAGACTCTTTAGGACAAGATTGAAAACGTGCACAAAGACAAATGGAAAACATAATATCCGGCCTACTAGCCGTCAAATAAAGCAAGCTACCAATCATGCTACGATATAATTTAATGTCTACACTTTTACCTTGTTCATCCTTGTCAAGCTTTGTAGTTGTTGCCATGGGAGTTTTGCTTACTTTCGATTCTTCAAGCCAAACCTTTTGATTAGCTCCTTTGTGTACTTGGCTTGATTGATGAAGATCCCATCCTTCTTTTGCTTGATTTGGAGTCCAAGAAAATAGTTGAGTTCCCCCATCATAGACATTTCGAATTCATCCTTCATGCATGATTCAAAAACTTGGCAAAGAGATTCATTAGTAGAACCAAAAATAATATCATCCACATAAATTTGCACAATAAGAATATCCTTTTCTACATGTTTTGTAAACAAAGTTGTGTCAATTTTACCTTTCTTAAAATCATTTGAAATCAAAAATGAAGAAAGTCTTTCATACCAAGCCCTAGGGGCTTGTTTTAAACCATAAAGAGCTTTATCTAATTTAAAAACAAAATCCGGATGTGTAGGATCAACAAACCCGGGGGGTTGTTCAACATACACCTCCTCTTCAATAAATCCATTTAGAAAAGCACTTTTAACATCCATTTGAAATAATTTGAAATCTTTATATGAGGCAAATGCTAGTGTCATCCGTATGGCTTCAAGCCGTGCTACGGGTGCAAAGGTTTCTTCAAAATCGATCCCTTCGATTTGAGTGTAACCTTGGGCAACTAACCTAGCCTTGTTTCTAACTACATTACCCGATTCATCCAACTTGTTCTTAAAGATCTACTTAGTACCAATTGTTGGTCTATCGTGGGGCCTAGGAACAAGGTGCCAAACTTGGTTGCGCTCAAATTGATTGAGCTCCTCTTGCATGGCTAGCAACCAATATGAATCGCCTCGGCTTCGAGGACATTTTTGGGTTCAATATGAGAAATGAATGCATAGTTACCACAATAGTCATGAAGTCTAGAGCGAGTAGTTACCCCTTTTGATACTTCACCTATGACGAGGTCCTTGGGATGATGTGGATTGTATATCCAATCCTTTGGTAGTGGTTGAGTAGGCTCCACCTCATGTGTTTGATTTTCATTTCCTTGTGCCTCTTCCACCTTAGCTTCGCTTCCTTCATCATCCTTTGGTTTGTCTCCCATAGTAGAAGCCTCCTCCAAGGTCACTTTCTCCAAACCTTCATCCAATGCATCTATTTCTACAACATTCTTAACAAACTTGTTAGATTCCTCAAACTTAACATGAATAGACTCTTCAATAGTCAATGATGATCTAATGAAAACTCTATAAGCCTTACTAGTGTTTGAGTAACCTACAAAAATAGCCTCATAAGATCTAGCATCAAACTTTCCTAAATTATCTTTTGTATTTAAAACAAAACATTTGCATCCAAAAACTTTGAAATAAGAAACATTTGGTTTTCTAGAAAAGTACATTTCAAAAGAAGTTTTAGTAGTATTTTTACATAAGAAAACACGATTTGATATATAGCATGATGTATTAACGGCCCCGGCCCACAAATAATGTGGTAGACCATATTCACTTAGCATTGTCCTAGCCATCTCTTGTAATGTTCTATTTTCCGTTCAACTACTCCATTTGTTGTGGAGTTCTAGGACAAGATAGTTCATGCTTTATTCCATGTTCATCACAAAAAGTGGTAAAGGGTTGGTTAATGAATTCACCTCCTCTATCACTTCTTATTCTCAAAATCGAAACATCTTTTTCTTTTTCAACTCTTTTCTTAAAAGTTTGGAAATACGAAAATGCTTGGTTTTTGTGTTCAAGAAAGAAAACCAAGTAAACCTTGAAAAGTCATCAACCAAAACATAAGCAAATCTATTCCCACTTAGACTTTTGGTTTGTGTAGGGCCAAAAAGATCCATATGGATTAACTCCAAAGGACGTGATGTCATGATATCCTTAATTGACTTGAAAGAAGACTTAGTTTGTTTCCCTAATTGACATGCGTCACAAACTCGGTCCTTTTCAAAATTCAAGCAAGGAATACCTTTCACCATTTCCTTTGTGTTTAACCTAGAAATGTGATCAAAAGAAATATGGCCTAATCTCCTATGCCACAACCAAGAGTCATCATCGAGGGCTTTCAAACAAGTAATATTACAAGACATATTTAACATATCAATCATATAAACATTACTTTCACGAAAACCGGAAAATACACAAACATTAGAAGTTCTATCAATTACTTTACAAGCAACATTATCAAAAACAACATCAAAACCTTTATCACAAAGTTGACTAACACTCAAGAGATTATGCTTGAGGCCATCAACTAAAACTACATTTTCAATTAAAGGAGAGGTGCCAAGTTTTACATTACCAATACCGATGATTTTACCCTTGGCGTCATCTCCGAAGGTGACGGTGCCACCTTCATGATATCTTGATAGGGTTGCAAAGTTGTTGATGTCCCAAGTCATGTGCCTTGAGCAACCGCTATCAAGATACCACAATCCTCTACGTCGTTGGGCTTTGGAAAGTACCTACATCATTTAACATAATTGTTGATTTTGGTACCCAAACTTTCTTGGGTACTTTAAAGTTAGTGCCTCGAACCCAAACATTATGATGTGATGCATTTACTCTATCATAGCAAAAATTGGCTAAGTGTCCTTTCCGCCCACAATGTGCACATGAGAACACTCTACCATACATGAATGCATGATGTGTACGTGTAGTGTGAGCATGTTTTGGGGTTTTGCCACGTTGTTTAGGTTGTGTAGCATGAACATGAACATGAGCATGAGCATTTTCTTTGGGGCTTGTTTCTTAGGAAACATAGCCTCAATTTTCTTCTTGTTAAACTCACAATTTTTCAAAACAACACTTAATGAGTCTAATCTTTCCTTAAGCATAGAAACTTCATTAGAATCAATTAGTGGGGCCTTACCTTTGCAAGAAATCTTATATTTTTCAAAATCATTTTAGTAGTGGCCAAGGTGGAAACCAAATCATCCTTTTCTTTTGTAAGAGTAAAAACTTGATGACTTAAAGATTCATTTTCTTTTCATCTTTAAATACTTTTTCTTTAAGAAATCATAATTTTGTGACAACTCAACAAAAACCTCTTCTAATTCATCCATAGAAAGCTCATTATCATAGGAAGGGGAAGAGGTTACCTTGCTTGTGCCTTCATTAGCTATGAAGCACATGTTGGCGGTGTCTATTTCTTCCTCGGATTCGGTCTCCAAATCCCAAGTTGCCTTCATAGCCTTCTTCTTGTAGGGCTTCTTTGACGTGGAGGGCTTAGCTTTGTCCGGACACTCCGCAACAATGTGTCCGGGCTTTTGGCAATTGAAACAAGTGATCCTTCTTTCTTCTTTGCCTCCTTGCCATCTTCTTCTACCTTGGTACTTCGCCTTGTTGTACATCCTCCGGACATTCTTAACAAGGAGTGAGAGCTCCTCATCATCTTCTTCTTCATCGTCCTCATCGATAGTCTTCTTTTTGGAAGGAGCCATATCCTCTCTTGCTTTCCTTTCCATCTCATGGGTTTTGAGGTTCCCAATGAGACCTATAAGCTCCATCTCTTCATTGTCGTTGAGTTCCTTCAAGATTGTTGCTTTAACTTCCCATGAAGGAGGAAGAGCTCGGATGATCTTCCTTACTCTTTGATCATTGTTGATATCTTCACCTAAAGAAGAGAGTCCATTAGTAATCTTGGTAAATCTTGTAACCATATCATCTATGGTTTCATTTTCTTGCATGCTAAATGTTTCATATTGGGACCGAAGAAGGTCAATCTTAGCCTTCTTTACTTGTGAGGTCCCCTCATGTGTGACTATCAAGTGTGACCAAATCTCATATGCGGATTTGCAATGGATAACCCTAGAAATGTCATCATCATTAAGGGCTTGTAGAAGTGCATAGTGAGCTTTGGCATTGGCATCGAATTCCTTAGTCTCTATTTCGGACCAAGTGGATTCGTCACCGGGGGGTACACTAAAGGACTTAGTCACGGCTTTTGCAACTCGGCTACCTAGAGATTGCAAAAACACGGTCATCTTAACTTTCCATAAGGAAAAGTTAAGTCCATCAAACTTAGGAGGGGTCTTAATTCCATCGGCCATTTTACTATATGAATATGAATGAAATGATTAGCAAATTAGGATCTTCTCTAAGGTTGTTAAACCAAATCCTAGAGTCCAAGCTCTGATACCAATTGAAAAACACCTAGAGGGGGGGTGAATAGGTGTAATTGCTAATCTTAAAATTTTAACACTCTAAATGCGGAACCTAAAAACAAGTGAGGCTCAACTTAGTACAATCCAACAAGTGTAGCCGAATTCCCCTTGCGAGGCTCTGGACTAAACTCCTCTTGATTCCCCTTGATATGGGTTGAGGCGCTATGTGAAGCTCTTGTTGGATGAGTACGGGATTGGCACACACAAGTATGAAATGGATGATATGAAGAATGATGCGAACACAATGATATATGGAAAGAATTACAAGCAAGCAAATAGTATCACAAGAGATTCAAACAATATCACAAGTATGCAATAGAAAGCAATAAGGAGCTATTGAAAAGTAAAGCAAGAATTAGACGCAAAGGCAATCGCAAACAAAGTGATTTGTTTCGAGGTTCGAGCCACCGCTCTACTCCCCGCCTTCACCTCCGTGAAGGGTTTCCACTATCCACCGAGGACGCCTTTACAATTTGGTCTACCGAAGACCGAGCACCGAGCTCCACCGAGTACAAAGGACCTCTACCGAAGAGGTTGCTCCACAAGGAAAGGATTACAAGAACAAAGTGATCACAACAAGATCACTACACTTTTCTCAAACTCTTTTACAAACACTCACTTCTATTACAACTTCACTATAGAATAAGTATAGGATTTTGGCTCTATGAAGTGTGGTGAGAAAACTTAGTTGTAGAGTGATATAGACAATCAAACACAACTGAAAAACAAACTTTAAAAGAATTGGAATGAAGGCTTTAAACTCTTTTCTTTTCTCTTTTGAAAACAACACAAACTTGAGGATTTTTCTAGGTAAAATGTAAGAGAGACTTCTCCTCTATTTATAGGGTTAGAAAATAGGTTAAAAACAATTTCTTTACACCTAATTTGACCTGCAAAAGCTCCCCAACAACTCTCCAAAAATCTGTTAAAGCTGAAAACAAAAACAGTTTTTCAGAATAGCCCAAAGAGGAAAGAGCCGTTGGATTGTTGCAGGCCTGGCGGTCGACCGGTCCGGTCGACCGCCAGCCCAGCTGCAAAGAGCCGTTGGCTCTCGGTCGACCGGTCCGGTCGACCGTCCCAAAAGAGGAAACACAGTTTCCTTCTTCCGGTCGACCGGTCCGGTCGACTCAGAAAACCAGAGAGCAGTGTGCTCTTGGTCGGTCGACCGGTGCGGTCGACCGACGGACGTGTACAGACGTGCACGTCCAGGCTGTGGCGCCGGTCGACCGGGCCGGTCGGCCGGTCAGCCTGAAATGGGAAAAACTGCAGGTTTTTGAACTTGGAAAAATTTGAAAAATTGTTTTAGGTTTAAACAAACTAGAGTAACATGTTAGTAGGAGTATGTATACATGATCTAGACAAGATATTTATTTTATAAAACTTAGGTTCATGTAAATCTCTACTAAGGCATGAAACCAAATTTTGAAAATGAAAACAAGACCAAATTTTATCAAAAACAAATTTTGTGTGTGTGTGTATCCTAGAGCCAAATAACCAAGACTCAAACTTAACATTCTATTCTTACAATGATTCTAAGGACTTCAAGATCTTCAATAGGCTTCTTCATATGATCTTCAACACTTGTTCCTTGAGCCAATTGGAGTTGACTTGAGTCCAAATCCTTGTATTTGTGAGAGAAGACTTCTAGAATGAATAGAAACCTGAAACACACTTAAACAACAAATATTATTAGTACAAATAACTAATATGTTTTGTAATCATCAAAATACACTAATCATGGGTGATTGTAACCTTGGGCCAACAAAAATATTATCACGTACTATGAATATGAATCAAGAATTATTTCACAGACTATTCAATAATAGTTATACTAAAGATTTGGTGACCTTACCATTCAGTATCAGTATATAAACCATAAATTTATGCACAGAATTACCTTAATTTCATCTTCTTCAAGTATGAAGATGCCTAGGAGAGATAGGTGTCAGATCGCTGACAAACCTCTTTAACAAAATCTGACTAGCTAAAAAGATACCAAATGAGTGAAGGAAGAGTACCCTAGTACCTCCCTATAAGAATAAGGGTGATATCCAGAGTTGTTCAAACTACCGTAAAATAAAACTCATGTGCCACACTATGAAACTTTGGGAAAGGTAATTGAACACAAGTTAAGACATAATGTTAAAATATCAGAGAATCAGTTTAGGTTTATGATGGGGAGATCAAAGACAAAGGCTATTCATTTGCTTCATCAACTTATAGAGCGATTTCGAGAGAAAAGAAGAAATTTGCATATGGTCTTTATTGATTTAGAAAACGCTTATGATAAGGTACCAAGAAAGGTATTATGGTGGACATTGATGAAGAAGAGAGTTCCCATCAAATATATTGACATAATCAAGGACATGTTCGATAGAGCATTGACAAATGTCAGAACTTGTGGAAGCCTAACAAGTGATTTTTTTGATCACAATTGGATTACATTAAGGATCTGCATTGAGTCTATTCTTTTTGTCATAGTGATGGATGAGCTTACTAGAGCTATTCAAAATTAGATACCGTGGTGTATGCTATTTGCTGATTATATTGTACTAGTTGATGAGATGAGAACTGGGGTTAATGTCAAATTGGAGCTATGGAAGCAAACTTTAAAATCTCGAGATTTTAGATTAAGTAGATACAATACAGAGTATATGGAGTACAAATTTAGTAAGCAGAGGATCCGAGATTATAGCATTGTGACACTAGACGGGTAAGAGATACCAATGAGCAGTCAGTTTAGGTACCTAAGTTATATTATCCAAAAGATGGGGAGATCAATGGTGATGTCAACCATAGGATCCAGTCTAGTTGGTTGAAATGTAGGAGCACAGTAGGAGTGTTATGCGATCGTAACATCCCGTTATGGTTGAAGGAAATTTTTTTTATCGGACTGCTATTAGGCCAGCTTTGTTATATGATACGGAATGTTGGGCTATAAAGAGGTATCATGCCCAGAAGATGATATAGCAGAGATGCGCATGCTTTTTTGGATGTGTGATAAAACAAAGAGAGATAAGGTGAGAAATGAGGATATTTTTATTAAGAATAGACATAGCCCCCATAGAAGAGAAGATGGGAGAAAACCTCCTACGATGGTTTGATCATATGCAACGTAAACCTACAGCTGCGCCAGTCCGACGAGTAGAGCTCATCAACTTAGGGCAAGTTAAAAGAGAGAAGGGGAGACTGAAGAAAATATGGAGGCAGGTGATATGACAAGATATAGAGGCTAAATGTCTTAATGAAGGCATATTACTCGATAGGAATGAGTGGAGAAAGCTGATCCATGTGCCCGATCTGGCATAATTCTCTTTTGGTTCATGTAGCCTACCCAAACATCTGAGATAAATGGCTTAGTTGTTGTTGTTGTTGTGTACCGTTGACTTGAAGCTTAGTGAATGAAAACTCTCAAAATTTCTCAGATAACTAATTCTTTTAACTTGTAGAATGCTCTCACTTGCCTCATTTCGTGATATGATTATAGTTCTACATATCTTTGTTATTCTCTATTCATCAACGCCCATATTCTTATTTCTTGATACTTGTCTAATTTTGGTGTTAGTGAATCAGTAGATAAAAATATTTATTACAGTTCAGTCTTTGAAAATTAAGAATTGTAGTGGTCAAGATTTAACCTTCATCAGAATGATGACAAATGTCCCTGCTATCAAGAACTTTCCTCAAGAAGACCACAACTCTCAGAGTCCAACTCGAAGCCCCACCACATTTAATTTTCCTGAAGTTAGCCTTCCCCACATCCAACTTTCTCAAAGTCAGTCTCCGCCACATCTGACCTTCCCAAGGTTATCCTCCACCCCAAAGACCCTTCCATCCCGAAGTCGTCTTCCACCACTCTAAGGTCTTTACATTCCTGAGGTCCTCCCATTCTGAAGTCTCCGACCCCAAGTAAGAAGCCTCAAATATCAGTCCACAGAGATCTTTGTCTGTCGATACGCAGCTCCTCCATCCTACCCATGTTCATAACATGTAACGCCCCTTCCAGCGCAGGCAGTTATAGATAGTGGAGGATTATTTCAGCATACAATCTTACTAGCCAGTGCCAGAAATCAGAATTGTTATAATAAATCCAGTCGTGGAGATCATGCAGTTACAGCAGCGTTACAATTTTGCCTACATGACCGATATCTTTATCAGGTATATATTATCCTTCTTCTCCTAGAAGGAGGGGATCACTTCCCTAATTCTAAGAGCATATACACATACACTCACAGAGACACACTAGCAGTTTTTCTTTGCTATCTACCACCAACACATCTGCAGTTTTCTCTGCACGATCCATTCATTCCATCATATCTGCAGTTTTTCTCTGTCGGTCATCTCTACTATTCCACTGACTGATTCTCACGCCCGAGGGTCTTAGGCTGGACCACACCGGTGCTCCTAGCCGAAAAAAGTGTCTCTTCTTCTGTGTGATCTGACAGGTAACATCCCCGGGGAGCATCCAAACTTCGCTTGTGATTTTTATCCACCACAAAAATATTGGAAAATAATATGTAATTAATGTATTTGCTATCCTAGAAAAAAAACTATTGTTCAATCCATGTTTTCTGAAAATAGTTTTCTGTTCTAAAAAACTTTACTTAAGTCCCTAATTATTCTGAAAATTATTTTCAGTCTTGAATAAATTAATGTTCAGTCCTTATAGTTTTCTCAAAAATATTACTAAGCCCTGGAACATTATTGTTTAGTCCCTGCAAGTTTTACAAAAATCATTTTAATCTAGTTTGCTATTTTAGAATTTAGTTTTCATTTTCTCTTAGTTAGAATTTTGTAGAAAAGCCCATAATATTTTTTGTAATAATATTTTGTAAAAAATTAATTTATACAGTAATAATAATTTATGAAAGATTATTTTCATACATGTTTTGATTTTATAAAATATTTTTTAAGACTAATTTAAAAGTTGATATTTAGATTACTCAAACCAAAATTTTTACTATATAATATTTTTAGTCTCTAAATTTAGATCTTGAACTTGATTATAAATAAATTGAGACATGTTATTATTGTTTGATCCTAGATTTTTCATGCATGTTATTAATATTGTCTCAAGTTAATTACTCTTATGAATCATATTTGTACAAATTGCTACATAATGACAAAAAACTAACATGATTAATCTTGTTCACGTAGATAGACACCATGATATAGGAATTATCACATGAACATCTTGAATATGAACACAAGAATATGAATATGAACATGAACACGAAAGTTTAAATGGCATGGATATCTACTTACGTGAAGCATATACATGAAATTACTTGGGAAAGTGGTACATGATGATTATATATGCTTGACAAGCATAAGATGGCAAGGTTGCTCCTGGTACTTAGTTCACACAAAGATCTTCATGTTCTAAAACAAAATTTGTTGCAAAAATGACATGTCACGGGGCTAATATGGGAGAAAGTGATGTGAAGATTGAGAAAATGTACATTGAATACCCGTACCTACATACAAAGTATGATGGCGTGTGTTATTATATTGTTCATGTAACTTTGTTACATGGGTTATTAATGAGCTCACTATAATTATATCCTGGCATGACTTCTTGTTGAGGTACATGAACATTCTTTCCACTTAATCAGTTTTCAAACAATGATAATCATTGATTGATATGTGAGAATAGGCTATGGTATATGGATGGAGTTATTTTCGCTTACTTAGAACCCAATTGACATGTGTAGTAGGCATAAGATGGAGTACGTTTTACTGCATGTGACATTTGTGGTAGTCTCACCTAATTAGTAAATCCTAGGGACATCTTCATAATTAACTTATAGTTTTGTGTTTTTGTGATGATTGTTACTATTTGATTGTTCATGTAATTGTTTATTGTATTTGATTTATGTCATAATTCAAAATGCACTCATACTCTGTGAATGCATGTCAATCATCATTACTTGAGCATTGAATAATTGGTTTCAGTAATAACTCATAGTTAATGTCACGCCCCGCTGTCTAAAATACAGTATAACAGTACGTGACATGATCGGCAACATGTACGCGCGGGGTATATAATCCTTACGTATACATGTTAAGCCTTCTTTAGACCAGTACAAATATCATACAAAAGCAAAAACACTGCTGATATTGTATATATCACATGTAACAAGAGTACATGACACAGTCCCGCACAGTACCAAAAAGAAACACATCTGACTCCATCAGCACCTTTATAAAGATGTACAGTACAACTACATAACTATAGAAAAAGAGTACAACTATGGAACATACTGCAAGCCAAAAGAGACGAAATGTCACGAACAGTCCTACTGCTGCTCAACTAGACCGTCAAAATACTCCTGGTCCTTCTCCGATGGTGTAACCACGGGATCTATATCTGAGCATGCAATCCCAGATTCTTAGATGCAATCGAGCAAGTGTACAAAAGAAAAATAAGTAAACAATGGAATAACACGACGTATAATGATACACGAAATAAACGGGATATCTATGAGATGACAATAATCACAATATGATCAGAAAGGTAAATCTGCATGATACTGTCCGTGAGTGTATATACACGTTCCATGAGACCTAATGATCAAGAAGCTCTGAACAGGTGGGTATATCCTATGCATTCCCGAGATCTCAGCCTTAAAAAAGCCCTGGCTGCTGAGACTAGGGCCAACCCGCTAAGACTGTAACAAACAACGAGAAACGAGAGCTCACAAAGCAATAACAATAAGTAGCCAGCACTATCGCGTCTCTTGCAGTGGGACTATAATGAATCCAAACACTCACCTAAAAAGATCTAATCAATCATCCAGTCTCCCCATTCCAAGTGATTTTCACCATAGCGTGGTATTTGTGGACATAGTCTACAATACTCCTTGTTTAACGATACTAAGTATTAGATATACCGAACACATTCTCTACGTGGTTTGTGTTACTGTAGTGTACATGTGTATGTCGTATCATGTACCATGTAGATAACGGGAATAACATATAACAGGGATAAATAACAAGGTTATCTGCACAACAAGTAACAAGACTAAATAACAGGAATACTCATGTAACATGTAACAAATAATAATAAGAGGAATAATCAGTGTAACATGCTTACAAGAATTTAACCCAGCAATGCACCATACCATAACTATCAAGGATAACCAGACAAACCCATGATCAAATATACCACACAATCTCTCAGGAATAAACAAGTATTAGATATAGGTATAGTACCAAGTATCAAATTTATATTATGAAATAATAATGACAATGGGGAACACTTGCCTTAAAATGAAGCTCTCGCTGTTCTGATCCCAACGGTACCAAGAATGCGTGATTCGGACGTCAGATGATCAAGTTATGGTCCGAAACATAATTCAGGGTCTGCTTTGCAATATCAAAAATAGATTTAAGAGTTAGTTGTCAATTTTTCAGGGTTATAAGTAAAATTAATTAAATTAAATTTGGGTATATATGAAATTTACCTTTATATTCAAGTGGTTATGGGTTTTGCATAGCAGGTTGCGGGTCCGATTTGTTTACAAACCCATTATGGCTTTAATAACAAGTAGCAGCAGAGAATGAAGAAGAAGAAGAAAAGAAGAAGAGGAAGGGGGCCCGGGAGTCTAGCCACAGTTGGGGCGGCCGCGGGTGGGCCAATAAAGGGCAGAGCTCAGGCGATGACGCTCCGATGTTGTGTAAAAGAAAGAGAGAGAGAGAGACAAGAGAGAGTTAGAGAGAGGAGGAGGGAGAAGTGGTGGCGGTTATGGTGAAATGTGGCAGAGGGGGGAATTGTCGAGGGGGGTGTCAGGGAATCGAGCGACAGCCTTGAGGGTGGCTGCGATGGTCAAAGGTGGAGTGTGAGGTTGTGGGAGGGGAGAGAGAGTTGAAAAAATATATAAAGAAAGAGATAAGAGTGAGCGTGAGCGTGAGAGGGAGGAGCCCAGAGTGAGGACGCGGTTGGCCATGATCGCCATCGATGGTTGACTGGCAATGAGGAGGGGGATGGCGGTCTAATGGGGTAGAGAGAGAGATAAGAAGTTTAACAATTTCGTTGGAGTCTAAATTAAGGCTAAGTCAGTTTTAGAATTGTGTAGAAATACTTTGGATACTCGGTTAGAACCCTAGAGAATTATGAAGAAGTTTGGAACTTTGGGAAGGAAGAAATAAGTATTAGGGTATTATAAATATTTAATTAATATTAAATAATTGGGTCAAAATTTGATAGATCCGAATGAGTCCAAAAAATTTTGTAAAATCACAAATGTTACCAGGAGGATTAATATGAAATCAAATTCAAGAAATTCAATGTAGTTTGTAAATTAAAAACCCTGAAATTGATCGGTGATATCGGTCGACAACGATTTTGACTAAATTTTTAACTGATCGGAAAAATTTTCAAAAATATGCTAAAGTAAAAAAAAATGATTTTAAAGAATATTTGAAAATAAATTCTTAAAATTAATTCCTATTATGAATTAAAAATCGTAAAGTTAATTACCAGTATCGGTCACCATCGAATTCAGAGATTTTCCAAAATAATCTAGAAAAATTTCAGAAAATTTTGAAAAAATCTAAAATATTGAAAAATAATTTTTAAAACTAAAACTGGGTTGATCTAATTACTAGAAAGGTCAAATAAAAAATATATATGTTGATACGTATATCTAGGACTGGGGGTTACACTTCTACCCTCCTAACAACAAAAATTGCGTTTTCTCGAAATTTAACTAGAATAATTGAAATGTAACAAGCTAGAAGAAAACTAAAATTAATGAAGAAATACATGAGGATCGAAAAACAAGTAAGGGTATTTCTCTCGAATTTCTTCCTCCAACTCCCAGGTGGAATCTCCCGGTGAATTAGGGTCCCAAGCTACTCGAACTAAGGAGATCACTTTGTTCTTGAGGACCTTCTCTCTCCGATCAAGGATGGTCACCAGCTGAACTTCATAGGTTAAATTCGGCCTCAACGTTAGTTCTGAATAATCATGGACATTCTTCTCATCAGGCACATATCTCCGGAGCTGAGACACATGAAAAACATCATGCACTCCTTCCAGTGATGGAGGTAAAGCCACCTTATAGGCGACTATGCCAACATGCTCCACATTTTCAAATGGACCGATATACCTTAGACTTAACTTCCCTTTACTTTCAAATCTGATAACACACCCGAGTTAGTGATATTTTAAGAAATACATGATCTCCAACCACGAACTCTAGGGGTCTCCTTTTAGAATTTACCCAGCTCCACTGGCGATCCTGAGCAGCTGTAGATACTTTCTGATTTGGGCTACTTTATCCATAGTCTGAGTAAACAGTTATGGCCCGAGCAATTTTCCAATATCATCCTAACACACTGGTCTTCTACACTTTCGTCCATATTAAGCCTCAAATGATTCCATCTGTATACTTGCCTGGTAGCTATTATTATATAAGAATTCGACTAAATGTAGATGATCTTCCTAGGACCCCTTAAAGTCTATAACACAAGCTCAGAGCATGTCTTCTAGAATTGTATAGTCATCTCAGACTGCCATCCGTCTGGGAATGATAAGCAGTACTGAATTTTAACTTACTTTCCAGACTCGTCTGTAAACTCTGCCAGAAGTGGGATAGAAATCTTGTGTCTTGATCTGACACAATACTCACTAATACCCTATGCAATCTTACTATCTCCTGCATATAGCGCTCTGCTAAAGTCTCAGTGGACTGCCCCACTCTAAATGGTATGAAGTGAGCGCTCTTTGTCATTTGTCCACTATCACCCAAATAGCATTGTGACCCTTCGAACTCCTTGGTAGTGCAGTCACAGAATCCATAGTAATATGTTCCCACTTCCATTCAGGGATAGGTAATGGTTGCAATAAACCGTCGTCCTCTGATGTTGGGCTCTGACTTGTTGGCACACCAGACATTTAGATACAAATATGGATATCTCTCTTTTCATCCATGCCACCAAAAGTATTGCTTAAGATCTCGATACATCATTGTTCCTTTGGATGGACACTATAAGGAGAGTTGTGAGCTTTTGCGAGTAACTCTTGTCTAATATCTCTCCTGGGCATACATAACCTTGCGCCATATCTTAGGGATCCATCCCCATGAATAATCAATTCAGTTCTTAAGCCAACTTTCACTTGATCTCTGAATTTCTAGAGCTGTTTATCTTCGACTTGAGCTTCTTTTATTCAATCTATCAATGGAGACTGGAGTTGTGGTGCCATTTAACGGGCCGCTTCTCCAGGGATAACTACTTTCAAGGTTAATTTTCTCATCTCTTCTATTAAACTCTTTTGTTTAGTGAGGATGATGACAGCCGGTCTCCTGCTTAGAGCATCTGGCACCACATTCGCTCGTCCTGAATGGTACCAGAGATTAAGGTCATACTCTGCCATAGGTTCCAACCTCTCCTCTATTTCATATTTAACTTTTTTGAGTGAAGATATATACCAGGCTCTTTTGATCCGTGTAAATCTCCACCCGAGTTGCCAGTAAATAATGCCGCCAAATCTTTAGTGCGAAAATAACAGCAGCCAACTCCAAGTCATGAGTCAAATAGTTTTGTTCTTGTGATTTGAGCGTCTCGAGGCATAGGCCACCACTCTGTCATGTTGCATAAGCAAACAATCAAGCCCCTGTCTTGAAGCGTCATTGTATGTAACAAAACCACCCGACTGATCTAGAATAGTAAGAACTGGTGTATCGTTAACCTTTGCTTCAGTCCTGAAAAGGCTACTTCACACTCTTTTGTCAAACAAAATTTCTTCTTTCTTATCCAACTGTGTCAGGGGTTTAGCGATCGTTAAAAAATCTTTCACAAACTTTTATAATATCCAGCAAAGCCCAAGAATTGCCGCACCTCTGTTACTGATTTGGAGATCGATCATTTTTCTACTGCTTTCACCTTCTTCGGATCCACCAATAGTCCTTGCCCTGGAACAATGTGCCCAAGAAAATCAACACTTTCCTATCAAAAGGCATGCTTGCTCAATTTTTCATATAACTGCTTCTCTCTCAGAATCTGCAACACTGTTCTCAAGTGCTCAACATGTTCTCCTCGATTTTTGGAATAAATGAGAATATCATCAATGAAAACAATCACAAACTTATCCAAGTGGCGGAGAGTACTTTCTATTCATCAAATCCATGAATACTGCGGGAGTATTAATGAGTCCAAAGGGCATTACTAAGAACTTATAATGTCTATACCTTGTGCGAAAAGCAGTCTTTGGGATATCTGATGCTTTTACTTTCAACTGGTGATAACCATAACGAAGATCTAGTCGAGAAAATATTGTTGCACCACATAACTAATCAAATAAACCATCAATCCTAGAAGAGGGTACTTGTTCTTTATAGTCACCTTATTTAACTCCATGTAATCAATACATAATTTCTGTGACCCATCCTTCTTCTTGACTAGCAATACTGGGGCTCCCCACGGCGATGTACTTAGTCTAATAAATCCTTTACCTAAAAGATCCTGAATCTGCTTTTTCACCTCTGCCAACTCAATTAGTGCCATCTGGTACGGTGCCTTAGAGATTGAGGTAGTACCAAGAAGCACATCAATAGTAAACTCCCCTTCTCTATCTGGGGGTAACCCGAGCAAATCCTCATGAAATACATCCAGAAATTCTCCCACTATATCAGGAGCTATTTGCTATCCATCTCTAGGATAGCTAGGGTCCCAACTAAAACTACATCCGGGTGTGTTACCTGGTCAACAATTCTGCCTTCTCCAGGAAATTTGAATTTCGGTTGATTGGGAATTAGAAATACCACACTCTTCTTCTGACAATCTATAATGCATGCACCTGACTAAGTTAGTCCATGCTCAATATGATGTCAAAATCACAATAATCAATCAGCAAGAAGTTGGTGATAAATTCTCTGCCACAAATTGTTGGCCCAAAGGCCTATCACTCTAGTTTTGATGATGATCAACTCATGTAATTATGGTACTAATGATCTTGTGTTTAATTAAGTTTCAGATTTGTGATCAAGATCTTAGTAGGTGTGTAGCTTCAACAAAGGATTTAAAGTCAAGTTTTGGAGCTAGCACGGTTTGATTTAAGAGCTTGTGCATCAAGACCACATCAAGTACTCAAGAGGAGTCTAATTCTATGGATCGAGTTTGGACCAAGTCAAGAAGAGGAGAAGACTTCAAGTGAAGACTTCAAGATCAAGACTTGAGTTTAGGTTTGTTTTTATAAGATTTTGTTTTAGTTAAAATGTAAAGGATAGAATAGTTGGTGGATTGCTCAAGTATATCTTACACACACACACACACTCTTGATTTATATGTGTTTTCATAAAAGAATTTTTATTTGAAAAAATACAAAAGAGTTTTCATTTTGGAAAAAATACCGTTTTGATTTTTGGAATTCAAAGTTTACATGTTTTTAACCAAAACCATGTTTAGTGCTTAATGTCAAAAATCAAAACATAGATATTTCACCTTGTATGTATAGTGGATCATATCCATACACTCTATGCTTTCAAAGAGTTTAAAATATCTTGTTTTTGTATTTGGTGAAATTTTGGAAAAACCAATTTTGAAAAAATACAGTTTTCATTTTTAGCCAAAATTTTCAAGTTACAAAAATAGTTCAAATTGTTTGTAACATGTCTTAATTTTGCTCAAGCATGTTTGATTATCAAATTATAATGTTAAAACTATTTTTGTAGATTTTTCATAATTTTATGGGATTTTATTTATGCTAAAAAGTCAACATTTTTATCCCTATAATTTGTCTGGTCTGACTTCTGCCGGTTGACCGGACCGGTCGACCGAGCTTGAAGTCGGTCAACGGGACGGTCAACCGACGTGCACAAACATGCACGCCAGGACTGCTGGAGGGCCGGTCGACCGACCCCGGTCGACCGCAGAGAGCTTCTGCTCTCTGGAAAGCCCCGGTCGACCGGGGCCGGTCGACCGGCAGAGAACTCTGTTCTCTGTTCCAGGCAGCGGTCGACCGACGCCCCAATGGTCAGATTTCTGACCGTTGGTGGTCGACCGGGCCGGTCGACCACCAGCCGCCTGGGCTGAAAAAATGCCCAACGGCTAGTTTTTTCTAGCCCTATATAAAGGGGGCTTTTGGGCTGTTTTTAACAAGATTTTCAAGTGGATTTTACACCAGTTTTTCTCACTCTATTAGGAGGTTTCCTCCACTTGTTTTAGAGCTAATATTTCCAATTAAAAGGGGAGTTTATCAAGAGTGTTTCAAAAGAGATTTTCTTGTGTTTTTCATCATAGATTCAATCCTTGTTTTCTCACACAACACTTGAGCTATCCGTTGATATATTCATCCTATAGGAGTGTTATTGTGAGATTGTTTTTAGGTGATCAAAGTGTTGTGATCACCAAAGACTTCATCTTGTTCTTTGAGGAGGCGGACGTGTGTGTTCGCATTGTTTCGAGTTCGTGTGTGAACTCGGTGTTTGAGGTGCGGCCTCGGCGAGCTAGTGAGCTTGCGGTGTGTACGGGACTAGAGAGTCCAAGGAGTTCAAGTGTGAACTCGCCTTGTAGGTGTTGCGGCACAGAGTAATCCGGTGGGATCGTTTTTAGTGAAAATCCTTCATAGTGTTGAAGGCGGGGACGTAGAGCAAGTGTGCTCGAACTTCGAAACAAATCTCCCGTGTTTGCGATTGCTCACTCTCTATCTCTTACTCTTGTTTATATCTTGCATGCTTATATTGCTTTCATCTTTATATGCTTGATTTATATTGTGAGCTAAATTGTTATATGCTTGGGGATTGTTTGCTAACACTTGTATTCAACCAAGAGAGCCAACGCGGCACCTCAACTCTTATTTAGAGGAATCTTGAGGAGTCAGTCCAGAGCCCTTCACGGGGAATCCGGCTACACTCTTATGTTATATGTGGTGTTTAGTTTAAGAAGTTTTAATTCCGCATTATTTGACCATTAGATTAGCCATCACCTATTCACCCCCTCTAGGTGACTTACACAAGTAACTACGGGACATCTCGTACACACCTTATTACATGACATTACCCTATTCCCAAACCGTGATCCGCCGAGTGCAAAGGTATAACCTTGATGCTCGGGCACGGGAATCACCAAGTGAAGGCTTCCAAATTCCTCTTTTTGAAGCAATCACCAACTAATATCTTGCGTAATGATCTGAAACTAAAATCACAAGATTATTAGTAAACATAACTACTGTTGGAACTTATTTCGATGAAGACGTTGTGAAAGATCAAATTCATTTGGAGCTCTAACACATGACGAATCAAGAGTACTACATGATCATGATGTGCCAAGGAGAGTTGATTAAGTGTGGTTTGTAAATGTGGAACAGCATGTAAATGCCTGACACAAACATACACTTCATTGGTCCATTATTCGACTTGAATTCCTTTATAAGTCGACTAACCCATTGACTAGTCGACTTAACCCAAACCCAAGTCGACTAATTCTGTGTCAAATATCTGACCCAACTCTCTGTTTGATAATTAGTCGACCGACAGTAAACCAAGTCGACTAATATCATTTTATAGTCGACTTATAGAATTTCCCTAGTCGACTAATACTTGACCCAGTCGACTATAAAGCAGTTGCAGTCGACTTGAGGTAGTTAACCAGAAAACTGTTCATCCAACGTCCACCTACCTAGTCGACTAATAGCTAAATCTAGTCGACTAATAGTTGAAATTTTGCCTAGTCTAGTCGACTAACTCAGAACCCAAGTCGACTATAGACAGTTTCTGACTGTAGGACAGTTTTCTTTATCTGGTCTTTTGGGCAACGAATTCAAACGTCTCTATCATTTGAATTGCTCTTATAACTCCCTAACTAACCCTAGTCTTCAGCTATAAATAGGGAAGTTATACCAAAGGCCTATTACCAAGATTTTCCATCACTTTTCCAAAAGTCAAAATCTGAAAATCTGAAAACTGTTTTCCTAACTTCAGTCTTCACCAAAAGCCAATTCCTATTGTGAAGTCTTCTGAAGTTTTTGTTTCCTATACTGTACCTTGTCCACATACACATTCAGTATCAAGGCTATAGGAAAAGAGTTGTAATTCTCAAAGTGTTCATTGTACACGGGAGGCTTCTTGGTTGAAGAGGCAAGTTGTACAAGGTGACCATTGTACACGGGAGGCTTCTTGGTTGTAGAGGCAGTTGTACAAAGGTAAAAGGTGTTCTCTTGGTGGAAGAGAAGGTGTACACATTTGGCGAAGGGGATTCGACAAGTGGTGTACATGTTGTATTGATTTTGGGTGGCAAGATGAAGGTTAAAGGAAAATCTCAAGCGGGTGGCTTGGGGACTGGATGTAGGTCACAAGGACCGAACCAGGATAAATCTCTTTGTTTACGTTTGTCAATTTCTGAGATTTATTTTCCTTTACATGCAAGTTATTTATTTTGTTTATTTACTTAACGCTAATCCTTCTAATTTTAGATTTGTGTTGACTTGAGTTATTTCAGATCTATAGTTGCCTACAAGAGATAATTCCGCAATTAGTCCTTATCTCAACGATCCTACAACTACATGAGTTAATCATCATCAAAACTAGAG
Source organism: Agave tequilana (assembly GCA_038442645.1). Taxonomy (NCBI): domain Eukaryota; kingdom Viridiplantae; phylum Streptophyta; class Magnoliopsida; order Asparagales; family Asparagaceae; genus Agave; species Agave tequilana. The sequence goes on from JAVJIF010015789.1 coordinate 56,289, forward strand.
TGGAAGGCCTTTGGGCCAACAATCTCCCCTTTTTGATGATGACAAAACTCATGGAGTTATATATGCATGGATTAAAGTTAAGCTTCAAAGAAGCTCCCCCTTAACTCATGCATAAACAAATAAACAATAAATATGCAATGAATAACAATACATAATCATGCATAAACAATAAATGGCTCTAGATACCAATGAAATGTTTAAAACAAACATGCTCTAGATACCATTAAAATTAAACTAAATTAAACTTAATAAGTAAACTTAATATATGCAAAACATAAACATGCATATATAAAAGTTCTCAAATAATTCTCCCCCTTTTTGTCAATCATCAATAAAGGGGTAAAAACCAAAGCAAAACGAAATCTTCTCCCTTTTTGTTTGAAACAATTAATCAACAAAAGGTTGAAAACAAGAAAAACAATATTCTCCCCCTTTTTGTCTAAAACAAAAACAAAGTCAATAAGGGGTTACATTCAATTAAGATATCAATTAAAAATATGTCAAAGAATAGCATTTTGATACCAATTGAAAGTTAACAAAAAATATTGAAATCAATTTTAAGCAAAACATATGAAAATCTTAATACCAATTGAAATTAAACATAATAAATTTTGAATTGTCTAAACAAAATTTTGATACCAATTGTAAATAATTTTCATTTTGAACATATGATACCAAATTTGAATTTTCAATCATAAAGTATGGGAGTGGAAAACAAATACCAATTGAAAGATGAAATACGAATTTTTTTCCTTTATGAAATACCAACTAAAACAATGCGTAGGCTTTATACCAATTTAAAAGTAATCAATTGAAACAAAATTGAACTCAAGCTTAGCATAAACACAAACATATATATGTATGGAAAATAGATACCAATTGAAATTGATATTCTTGGAATTAAAAGCATACATACATACAAACATATATGAGTATACAAGAAATGTCAAAATTGATACCAATTGAAAGAATTCAATGATACCAATTGAACCAACAATAATGATCAAGTGTATATATCATATTATCTACCACCCATTCATGCACAAGTTTTAAATGATTTTCATTTTAAAGCATACATGAACATGATCTCCCATCCAACCTCCCATTAAAGGTAGGGGTTTTCAAAAATAGATTTGAAAATAAGTTTTGTTTGAAAAACTCTACCAAATGAAGAATATCGCAACTAGTTATAAGAGAAATTTGTAAACTAGTACGAAATCCTTCAAGTAAGGAATAAAACAAAAATATTTTCATAAAACATGAAATCCACATGGCACTAAAACACTCAAAATCCATTAAGCTTAAACATACTCATTAAAGACACAATCATGAGAAGCATTGTAAAAGAGGCGAGTGTGCAAGTGTTATGTGAAACATATAGTCATGAAAATTGGCAATTAAGCTTAATATTCCTTAAAACACGAAAACATGAAAATCATCAAAACTTATTTAATCTTCAAGGTATATGTATGTCTTATACAAATTAAAGTATACATACATATCCAAACACAACGAGTCCACAAAGATATATGCATGAAGGCACGTGGCTCAAAAGGATGTATATGTATAATAATAATTTGGATAAAATAGACATATACATGAAGTTAAACATATAAACATAAAACAAATTCAAGAATAGGAATACAAGTCTAAAATGTATGAATCATCAAAACTAGACTATACTAGCACATCTAATGGGTTCAAATAAGCATTCAAACTCAAACATATATAGATTTATTTGTGGCCCACTATATGCACAAGTATAAATCCTAGTCTTAATGAAAACTAACATCTAAACATGTAATCAACACATGAAGCATAAAACCAAGATATAAATCAATCATGATAAGCATAAACATGATCATTATGTAAATTGATGTACATGATAGCTAATCAAATACGAGAACACAAAATAATAATCCATATTAAACATGGGTGTCTCAAATACTATACATGTATGTCAAGAATCTAATTAACATGACATTTTCATACTAATCACTAAACAATAAAACATGCTATAAACAATGAATATGAAAAGCATGTAAACAATAAATAGGAGTTAGGGATCGTTACCAAAACCTAGAAGGCAACTTTCCTTGTCTCCAAAACATGGTGGTCCTCTCCACCAAAACTTCCCTTGAAAGTGATGCATCCAAATTGTTCTCTTTAAGCACGGAACGCATCCACTCCAAGGTACGGTAACTCTCACGTCATGTGAGAGCCCACACCTACATCAAAAATAGGAGGGGTGGTCTTTGGTACCCATATCTTCTTGGGTCCATGGGGGTTAGTACCTTCTCTAACCCAAACAAACTTATTTGCTAAATTATCATTATGTATTCTATCATAGCAAAATTTAGCAAGGTGGCCCATACGTCCACAATGTGTACAAGTGTACACATGAGCATACATGTGATGGGTGTGTCCGTGAGGAGCATGTGTATGCCGTGGAGGGTGTGCATGAAAAAATGAAACTTGCTTCTTTCGAAACAAGGATTCCAAACGTGTGTGGCTCTTGGCACATTGGCTCAAAGTGGAGCCTAAACAAACAACATTCTTCTTTAACATGGATATATCTTTTTCAATCAAAGAAGAAGTGTGGCATGCAATAGGTGAAGTGTGTGATACTACCCTAGCATGGCAAACATGTGCATCTATCTTATTTTGCAAAACATCATTTTTCTTTAAACAAACATTTAAATCATTTGAATAGAAATAATTTGTTTTTCAAAGCAACATTCTCTTTTAAAACAAAATCAATTTTTGAAGACAAAACATCATTATTTTTCAAAGAGTTTCACAATCATTTTTATTTTTAAAAACTTATTTTCTTTAAGTGCAAGTTCTAATTGAGATCTCAATGAATCCCTTTCATTATAGACCTCAAGCTTCTCTTGTAAAACATTGTCAAGTCTAGAATGTAAACTTTTATTTTCTTTTCAAGGCCTAGACTTTTCTTTTCAAAATTTTATTTTTTCAATCAATTTTTCACACATAATAGATAGTTCTTAATTCAAGGCATGGGCATCATAATCATTTGAAGAACTAGCATTATCATCATTATCTAAGTGGGTTTCCGAGTGTACCTCAAGGGAGTCATTCCCTTGGACCATGAAGCATTGTGAGTCAGATTCTCCACTAGATTCCTCTTCTTGTTGGATAGACGTTTGAAGCTTGGAGGTGGTGGTTGTTGTCAACATATTCCACACTGCAAATGCGGAATCAAAGTTAGAAGCAAGCATAAGATATTCTTTATTTAATGTGCTTCTAATGGCCTCAAGGGCTTGTGCATTGGCCCCTATATGATTGCTATCACTAAGGTAGGATTCCTTGGTAATGGCAAGGTTAACCTTATGTCCTAGGGTTTGTAAATAAACGGTCATCCTAATCTTCCAAACAAGAACGTTGGAAGGGTCAAACATAGGTGGGGTCATGAAGTCCATGGGTAAACTATATGAGTGTGCAAACAAGCAAATACAAATAATAGATTAGCAAACAAATGGACCTCACTCCTAGGATGTTAAGCCTAAGTATCAGGAGCGTTGGCTCTGATACCAATTGAAAACACCTAGAGGGGGGTGAATAGGTGAAAGTGCTAATCTAGAAACTAAATGCTCTAAATGCGGAAGCTTAAACAAATATTGCAACACACTTAGTACAACACACAAGTGTAGCCGAATTCCCCGTGAAGGGCTCTGGACTAACTCCTCTTGATTCCCCTTGAATGGGTTGAGGTGCTATATGAAGCTCTTGTGGTTAAGTACAAGTGAGGCACACACAAACAAGCCAAGCATATAAGGATGATAAGCAATATGAAATAATGCAAGGCAACACAAGCAATATGAATGATATAAATGAAGAATGATGCTTTGCATAAATGTAAAGAGAGAGTTGAGAGACAATGAATCAAACGCAAAAACCAAGATATGTTTCGAGGTTCGAGCCCCTAGCTCTACATCCCCGCCTTCACCACCGTGAAGGATTTCCAATCCACTATCTCCCACTGAGGGAACCTCTACTGAAGAGGATTTGTTACAACACAAGGAGTACCAAACTCCTCTCTCAATACAAATACCACCTCACACAAGAGGGGTAGGCCCTTAGCCAAACAACAACCAATCACCTCTATCAAAGAGGGATATACAAACCAACTCCACCTCTCACTAGAGGGAGCAAACCACAAGCCTCAACCTCTACCAAAGAGGGAGCAAACCAATCACCCGATCAACCTCTACCAAAGAGGGATACAACAAGAGCAAGGGTGTTTACAACAAGTAGTTTCTTTCAACCACAAACAATCTCTCTTCTTTCCACAAAATAAGATCCTACTAGAATAGGATAGATGATAGCTCAAGTGTGGAAAACTAAGTGTTTTGATCAAAGAAAACTCTTGGGAAAACACCAAAATGATATAGAGATTTTTGCTCAAAAACAATTCCCAAAACCTAGTTTCTTTGAAAATGACAAAACACTTAAAAACAAATAGAATGAGTCTTTTTGCTCTTTAAACACTTTTTAAAACTTGTTTTTAAAACCAGAGAATGGGAGAAAATCAGCTCTAAAAATCTTAGTTAAAAACACCAAGCAATGGGATATTTATAGCCCCAAAACAAAACTAGCCGTTAGGCTGATCTGGTAGCCTGACAGGCTACCGGCCGACCGCCAACGGTCAGAAATGTGACCGTTGGGGCAACCGGTCGACCGCCTGGCCGACCGAAAAAACAGAGAGCACTGCTCTCAGATCCGGTCGGCCGCCCGGTCGACCGTCCCTGTGTCTGCCAAACGTGCACAGGTTTGTGCACGTCAGTCGACCGCAAGGGTCGACCGGCCCTTGGTACGGTCGACCCGTGCGGTCGGCCGTCCTGGCCTGTCAGCCACTGTTCAGGAACAGAAAACACATGTTAAAATATTTCTAAAAATTCTTTTAAGTCTTGTAAAAATAGCCAAAAATTAGTTTTATCATTTTGCATTGATATATAAATATATGATAAAAATTTCAACTCAAATATCAAGCATATGAAACTATTTTTGTGTCTTAACATTTTTACCAAAAACCAAAACATGTATTTTATCAAACATGGATTTTTCTATACATGAATAGGAAAGTCAAAATAAGTTTGTATAGGAAGTTTAAGCATGCATGTATAACTAGAATACATCTATTATACATATAAACTATTTAAACTTGTTTTGATCAATCTATTCATGAAAACAAATATCGGTTAAACTAAAATCGAAAAACCAATATCCAAACATAAAACTTGTGTGTGTTGTGCACTTGAGCATATCAACTATTCTAAGCTTTACAAGTGGATCTAAACACACTAAATTAAAACTAGGATACCTAAGTCTTCTTGACGATCTTCATTTTCAAGTAGACTCGATCCCAAACCATGATCCGCCGAGTGCAAAGGTATGATCTTGATGCTCGGGCACGGGAATCACCAAGTGAAGGCTTCCAAACTCCTCTTTTTGAAGCAATCACCAACTAATATCTTGCTTAATGATCTGAAACTAAAATCACAAGATTATTAGCAAACATAACTACATGAGTTAATCATCATCAAAACTAGAGTGGAAGGCCTTTGGGCCAACATTCATGTCATGTCTCTTATTACGTATCAACAGTGTAGCACCTTATCCAAGTTTATAGTTAAGAATGAGGTTCGAAAGGCTGGGTCACATATTACGAACCTCCCAAGCACTCAAATTCGAAACCAAGCTCTGATACAAAGAAAATCATGTCACGCCGCACTGTCCAAAGAATAATATAACAGTACGTGACATGATCGACAGTGTGTACGCGCGGGGTATATAATCCCTATGCATACACGTTAAGCCTTCTGTAGACCTGTACAAATAACATACTAAAGCAAAAACACTGCTGATATTGTATATATCACATGTAACAAGAGTACATAACACAGTCCTGCACAATACCAAAAACAAATACATATGAGTTCATCAGCACATTTATAAAGATGTACAGTACAACTACATAACTATAACACAAAAAGAGTATAGTTATGGAACATGTTGCAAGCCAAAAGAGATGAAACGTCACGAACAGTCCTACTGCTGCTCAACTAGACTGTCAAAATACTCCCGGGCCTCCTCCGATGGTGCAACCATGGGATCTATATCTGGGCATGTAAACTCAGGGTCTCAGATGTGACCGAGTAAGTGTACAAAGAAAAAATAAGAAAAAAAATGAAATAACATGACGCATAATAATACATGAAACAAACGGGATATCTATGTGACTACAATAATCACAATATGATCAGAAAGGTAAATTTGTATGATACTGTCCGTGAGTGTATATACACGTGCCATAAGACCTAACAATTGAGAAGATCTGATCAGGTGGGTATATCCTGTGCATACCCAGAACCACAGCCTTAAACAAGCCCCTAACTTCTGAGACCAGGGCCAGCCCGCTAAAGTTGTAACAAGTAACGAGAAACGAGAAACGAGAAACAAGAGCTCAATGAGCTAACGAGAAACGAGAAACGAGAGCTCAATGAGCTATAATAATAGGTAGCCAGCGCTACCGCGTCCCCTGTAGCGGGATTATAATGGATCCAAACACCATCCCAACAAGATCTAGTGTAACGCCCCGATCCCGCAGGTACGGGGACGTTATGGCGACGTACATACGCGAGGTGAATACACGCTCACGCGTACGTTAAGCCTCAGTACAGTACATTACCTCCATATAAACATGAGTTCCAGCACGAAAGAAGTACAAGAATACCTGCAGAAAGAGGTCAGCGATCATAACAGACATGAATAATAGGGACAAATAAGATAACGGAAATAAAGCACCAAGATACCTAAGAATAGTCCCGATGAGGAATCTCTGATGTGACTCCAAGGTACTCTCGGATACTACGGTACGCGGATCTCCAATCTGGGCACGCAAACCCAGGGTCGTCAGAAAGCGACCTAATGAGTGGTAAAATGAAGGAGGCAGTAACATATACTATAGTACTACAAGCACGATACTAATATATAATGATGGGTAATAGTGATACCATATAATAAGCAGTAGAAATATATAAACATGAAAGCAGTGAAAATACATAAATATGTCATCTTTTAATACCATCACTACCTAGTCGGTTATTATCTGGTCATGTCTATAGTCGTGTCCAGTTTATATAATAAATAATATTTTCTAGTGGTGACATGATGGAAATGAACATGGTAACGATGTAAGTGCACAAGTAGATGAAGTATGTAACATAACCATCTCACTGTGTTGTGCCTATGCAGCAGATAGTCCATGCAAAACAGAATATATGTAATGCAAAGTATACATGTACATGAGTAGGATGCCACCATAGAAGGTATAGTATGAAACAATTAAGGTAAACATATACAGGTAACATGATATCGGATAAAGTAGCATGGACAATAACAAGATAGCATACATGTACCAGGCATGTCATGTGATTTATACAATAGTAGCGATCAGTACCACCTGCTATTTTAATTACTCTCTTCCAGTGTCCCATACCACTGGCAGTTCATACTGGAGCCCGCACTCCAGTCGAACCCATCCGGACATGGCCTACGGGTACCATTATCCAAACGAGAGAGTAACCAAATAACAAGTGTTTTCGACGTCAGTATTGTGTATACCGGTTTATTATGTTAATTGGAAACCCATGGTCGAGGAGTTCTTATCGGGTGGATGTATCCCGTGCATACCCGGGATCACGGCCTTAAACAATCCCCTGGCTGCTAAGACCAGGGCCCTCCGCTAAGAGGGGAGCATGAATCAAGTAACAAGAGCTCATGGAGCAATTGGTAGGTAGCACTACCGTCCCCTGCAGTGGGAAAACAATATGGATCCAGTACATCACCCGATATGATCTAATCAACCATCAAGTCTCCCCCATACCCAAGTTATCTTTATGATCTTTAATATCAAGTATACAATGTAACAAGAACAACCACTGTACATGCTACGGGTAACATGATAACTGGACCTGAGCTCTGTTGATAGCGTAGAACAAAATAACGGGAATCAGGAACAATATAACATGAACAAGATAACATGAACAATATATCGAGAAACGAGAACAATAGATGTGGGATTCCCACATATCGCATATCAACCGCTCTCATGTCCAGTAACGGGAAATCCGTATCAGTAACAGGAAACAATCATATAACATGAATATGGTAACATAGCACATTAATACATGTAATATGAACAAGGATAACCTGGAATAATCATACATGCAATAGGTGCAAGAATTCATATGATAAGAATGGAGAAACCATGCAGTCATGTGTAACAGTGATATGTCGAGCATCTATGTCACGATGGTGAAAACATAGGAACTGCCTGTATCCAGTGAACTGATGTGTCCGTGTGTTCGTGGACCATATATGTGTCGCAATAATCTGTGTGATGTCTCTGTGTGTGTACAGGTAATAACAGTGATCAGTGCATACATATAACGGGGATATCAATATCAAATGACGGTATCCAGTGTACTAGTGTATCAGTATATCAGTAGGTCACAACATGCAGTCCTAGTGTCGTGAATCTCAATATCTATGTAATGGTGAGACGTGTACATGAAACTACATGACCGCTATCCAGTGTCACTGTTATCTACATGCACTACTGTATTTAGTGTACCAGTGGGTCGGTCAGGGGGACAGTGGAGTAGTGACAAGGTCATGTATCATGAAGGACGCGTGTCCTTGTGTCCATGAAGCATTAGTGTGGAATCATACTACTTATCCATGCAGTGACGGTGTCTAGTGATTCTTTAATTAATCATCTAACTTAATGTCTATGTTACAATACATACCGTTTCTCGAGTTAAGTTATTGTTTTATTGTTTCACCCACGACTTTAATAAACATGAATAAATAAATAAAATTTAAAAAAGGAAAAACACTCACAAACTGGCTACAGGACTGTAGCGCTCTTCTCCACGATCACAACGAATCCAGAATCGCCCGAATCGGAGTCCGGATGCTCCCGATATCGCCCGAATACTGTAATGGGTTTTGGAGCGGGTTCGGGCTGTTAACGGGTCGGGTTTGAATCCATCACCCAAACCCACTTAACTTATTGGTAAACGGGTTAACGGGTTTGGGGGTATTGGGTTTCCCACTTATTAGGTATTGGGTTTGGGTCCTACCCAAACCCAACCCAAATAAAGGGGCAGCAGCAGCAGCTCTTGCTGCTGCTGCAAGAGGAAGCCGGCCAGCAAGGCTGGCCGGCGGCGGCTGGGGCGCGCCGGCGACGGCGGGGCCCGCCGGCGGTGGCTGTGATCGCCGGCGACGGTTAGAGATCGCCGGCGACGGTTAGAGATAGGGAAAGATAGGGGGAGAAAAGGGTCGACAGGGAAAAAAAAAGAAAAGAAAAGGAAAGAAAAGAGAAGAGGGGAAGAAGAAGAAAGAGAGGAGGAGAAGGTGGTCGGAGGGGTGGCGCCGGCGGTGGCGTCGGCCCGGCGGTGGCTTGCGGCAGCGGCGGCGGCGAGGCCGCTGCAACAGTTCGGGTCTCCCCTGCTGGGGCGCACAGAGAGGGTGAGATCCTAATTAGAGAGAGAGAGAGAAATAGAGAGAGAGTGAAGAGAAAGAGAGAGAGATTCTTGAATTTGAGAGGGAGAGAGAGATTTTAAATAAGAGGAGGGAGAAGAGTCGGTGGCAATGGCAGTTGGGAGATTTCTCTGGAAGAGGCCAGAGAAGAGAAGAGAAAGGAAAAGAAAAGAAAAAGAAAAGAAGATTTAAAAATTAATATTTTATTATTATTAAAGTGGTCCCGATATTTGACCAGCTCCGAACGGTGCCCAAAAATTACAGAAAATAGAGAATATTACGCTGAGACGTAATATGAAAATGGTTTGAAGAAATTTGATCCAGTTTGCAAATTAAAAATCTCGGAGTGCCTCGCCGATACGGCGACACCGGTTTGGCCAGATTTTTGATAAATTCAGAAAAATCCCCAAAAATACCCCAACGTAGAGAACACGATTCTAAGACACACAGTGAAAGCGGATTCTCAAAATCCAACTCTGTTTGTGAGATAAAAATCGGAAGGCCGGTAATCGGTATCGGTCGACACAGACTACGGAGATTTTCCAAAATAATCCAGAAAAATTCCAGAAAATCCTGAAAAATCTAAAATATTAGAAAATAATTTTTGAAATTGAAATCGGCTCAATCGGACTACCACGGAGGTCAAATCAATTTTGTACGTCGTATCGCGTACCGATACGGTGATACGTACACCGGGGATCAGGGGGTTACATCTAGTCATTCATCCAGTCTCCCTATTCCAAGTGATTTATATCATAGTGTGGTATTTGTGGACATAATCTAATAAGTTAACAAAACTCTTTGTTTAGCGATACAAAGTATTAGGTATACCGAACACATTCTCTATGTGGTTTTGTTACTATAGTGTACGTGTGTGTGTCGTAACATGTATCATGTAGATAACGGGAATAATATGTAATGAGTATAAATAACAAGGTTATCTGCATAACAGGTAATAAGACTAAATAATAGGAATACTCATATAACATGTAACTGATAATAATAAGAGGAATAATCAGTGTAACATGCTTACAATAATTTAACCCAGCAATGCGCCATATCATAACTACCAAGAATAACCGGGCAAACCCATGATCAAATATACCACACAATCTCTCAGGAATAAAAAGGTATCAGATATAGGTATAGTACCATATATCGAATTTATGTTATGTAATGACAAAGGGAAATGTTGGCTTACAATGAAGCTCTTGTTGCTCCAATCCCAATGGTACCAAGACTGCGTGATTCAGACGTCAAATGGTCAAGTTATGTTTCAAAACACGATTCAGGGTCTACTTTGCAATATCAAAAATGGATTGAAGGGTTAGTTATCAATTTTTCAAGGTTATAATTAAAATAAATTAAACTAAACTTGGGCATATATGAAATTTACCTTTATATTCAAGTGGTTATGGGTTTTGGATGGCGGGTTGCGGGTCGAATTTGTTTACAAACCCATTATGGGTTCAATAACAAGTAGCAGCAGAAAATGAAGAAGAAGAAGAAGAAGAAGAAAGAAGAAAAGGAACGGAGCCCAGGGGTCTGGCTGCAGCTGGGGTGGCCGCACGTGGGCCGGCGAAAGGCAGAGCTTTGACGATGGCGCTCCGACATTGGGTAAAAGAAAAAGAGACAAGGAGAGTTAGAAAGAGGAGAAGGGAGAAGAGGTGACGGTTATGGAAGAATGCGGTGGAGGGGGAAATTGTTGAGGGGTGCCGGGGAGCCGAGCGGCAGCCCTGAGTTTGGCCATAGCGATCAGAGGTGGCACCGGAGGTTATGGGAGGAGAGAACGAGAGTTAAAGAAAAAATATATATAGAGAAAAGAGTGAGCGAGAGGGAGGAGGGGATGGTGGCCACGATCATCATTGATGGTTGGCCTGTTGGAAAGAGAGAGATTATTACCTAGGAAGCTGACTGGATTGCTGAATTGCCATGGGTCGCGTCGAGGAGATCGCCAAGGAAGTCGACGACGGAAGGCAAAGTGGACAGCAGCAGAAAATAGCAGCGCAGCAGAATCAGGCAGGGTCAGTCGACCGGTCCGGTCGACCGACGTGTACAGCACGCACAGGGTTTTGGGCGGTCGACCGGCGGGTCGACCGAAGTGCTCTGACTGCAGGAACCCAACTCTCGGGTTTTCTGGGTCGACCGGCCGGTCGACAGGAATGATCTGACTGTAAACAACCCAACTCTCGGGTTTCTTGGGTCGACCGTCGAGTCGACCGGAAGAGGAGGTCGGTCGACCGTCCCGGTCGACCGACAGTCGGGTTTGGGCAAAAATCTGCTGTTCCGCAAATTGCGAAATAGCAGGGTATTTAAGGGCTGCTGGGATTTTCTAGGGTTTAAGCCTGTGAAAAAAAAGGATTAGCTGTGAGTTCTCTTGCATTCAAAGAGACAAAGAACTATTGTAATCATCTTCCTAAAATATAAATCTCTCCATTGATTGCCCCGAGGACGTAGGCATTGAGGCCGAACCTCGTTAAATCTTGTCTTTGTGATTTGTGTGTTCTTCGTGTGATTGTTGGGTTGTTCTTTGTGCTAGAGATCTTGGGATTCTCTATTGATTGGTTGTTGTGATTGGATAGCGCGCACAACAAGTGGTATCAGAGCTTCCGGGTTGCACTTGGGATTTCTGAGGATTCGAAGGGCTCGAGATCTGATTCGGTGGAGATCGTGTGTCGATCTCAGATCGGAGGTATTGGGTGTTCGAGGAGATCGTGTGTCGATCTCAGAAGGACGCAAGGAGGGCTCGTTGAATCTGTGTTGAAGTAGATCCAGTGGGAAACGCGATCTAGGATTTCAAGGGTCAGGTAAAAATCCTATTTTTTATCTGAGTAGAGATCTATTTTCAAGTTAGTTGATCTTCCACATAAATAGAGAATCAGAAAGAAATCTCAATGGCAGAAGAAACTGCATCTGTTAAGGCAATGAACAATCATCCAAGGATTGAAGTTGTTAAGTTTAATGGGACTAACAATTTTGGTATGTGGAGATGCGAGGTTATGGATGCATTGAATGCATCAAACCTCGAAGACACTCTCCTATTGGCAAAGAAGAAGAATACTACCACTGATGAAGACTGGGCGAAGATGAACAGGTCAGCATGTGGCTTGATACGTTCATGCTTGTCACAAGATATAAAATACCTTATGCAACATGAGACGTCAGCAAAGAAACTGTGGGAAACCCTTGAAAAGAAGTACCTGACGAAGAGTATAGAGTCCAGGTTGTAACTTAAGAGTAAGCTGTATCAGTTTCGGATGAAGAAGGGGAGCACAGTAAATGAGCACATCAACCGATATACGAAGCTTCTTACAGATCTGCTAAATGTGGATGTCACAGTAGATGAGGAAGATAAGGCGGTCATCTTTCTGAATTCACTTCCGGCAGAGAAGTACGAGACATTCACACTGACCTTCATTAATGGAAGGCAGAGCTTGGATTATGATGAGGTGTCGTCTGCATTGATGAGTTATGACACAAGGAAGAATGAGAGGCATCCTTCTCAGTCAGGGTCATCGGCGGAGGCATTGGAAGTAAGAGGCAGAGGTTCATCAAGGAAGGGAAAGGAGATTAGAGGAAGATCGAAATCCAGGCCGGGATTCAGGGATCTTAAGAGAAATCAGTGCGCCTTCTGCAAAGAGTTTGGGCACTGGAAGGTAGACTGTCCAAAGTTCAAGGGGAAGAAGAAGGAGTCGAAGGCTGAAACAAATCTTTCAAAAGTGACGAATACTCAGAGGAGCAGTTCACAGGCAGATGGAGCAGATTCGGACTCGTCAGGTTTCTCGTTTTCAGTCAGTTCTCCCATTATTGATAACTCATGGAAAGATGAGTGGATTTTGGATACAGGTATAACATACCATGCGTGCCCTAATCGGGGCTGGTTTTCCAACTTTGAGCAGCTGGAGGGGTGTTCGGTCGTTATGGGCGACGATCACCCATGTAGCGTGGAGGGTATAGGTACAATCCGAATCAGGATGTTTGATGGGATGGAAAGGGAGCTGAAAGGAGTGAGGTATGTACCTCAGTTGAAGAGAAATCTAATCTCCGTGGGAACTTTGGAAGCATCGGGCATGGTGATATCTGTTCGAGATGGCGATCTCAGGATGATCAAGGGCTCGATGGTGGTGATGAAGGGCGTCCACCGAGGCAATCTCTACTACTTGAAGGGTAGTACGATTACAGATCAGGTGGAGACTTCAAGTTCATCAGATGATGCTGGCCTGAAGGAAGTGCAGGAAAGGTCGGACAGGAAGAAGAAGAATCTTTGCGAGCTCCTGCAAAGAAGGAAATGGAAGGTGCTGCTACCTGCAAGTTGGAAGGTGGACACAACGTTCTGGACAAGAAGACGGTGAGTTTCAGCATCAGTTCTCACCACAATGAAGGTCTTCTTAATCGTGTTCACGTGAGGGTATGGGGACCTGCTAAGACGGCATCGCTTGGAGGTCACAAGTACTTTGTCTCGTTTATTGATTGTTCATCTAGGAAAGTTTGGATATATCCAATGAGACAAAGGGGTGAAGCCCTAGATGTGTTGAGGAAGTGGAGAGGAAAAATGGAGAGGCAGATAGGTAGGAAGATAAAGGAGCTTCATATTGGTAATGTTGGAATAGACATTAACCAATTCCTACAATTTGGCCAGAACACAGGGATTGCTACTCACTTCTCAACAGGTACAGATGGGTTGGCTAAAGAGATAGACCGTTCCTTGCTGGAGGAGGTTCGGAAGTTATTGTCTAATGCAGGATTGGACAAGTCGCTTTGGACTGAGGCGACTGAGTATGCTAGCCATCTCAAGAATCGATCGACTGTGATAGGAGGTAAAGCTCCATTAGAAATTTGGTCTGGGAAAGTTGCTCAAGATCATGGTATGCTGCGGGAATTTGGAAGTCCGGCTTACTTCAGTGCCAAGAATGGCAAAGTGAATCCGCGAGCAAAGAGGTTTGTCTATTTGGGTGTCAAAAGGAACAGCTACAGGTTGTGGGACCCCGAAGACAAGAAGATCGTGATGAGCAGGAATGTCACGTTTGGAGAGGCTTCAGTGTTGAAGTCCACTGTCTCTCAGCAGGTGGAGAGGACGGAGACCAAGGAAGGATTGTAGCGGGTGGAGGTTGATGCTACTCCATCATCTCCAGTTGGTTCAGCATCAGAGGAGACTTCATCGGAGGTGACACGGGAGGAGTTCAAGATACCAAGGGTGATGCTGAACAGATTGACGACATTGTTGAGGATGTCGAGTTATTTGCAGCCATTTGAACCAAGGTGAAACCACGTTCGTGGTTAAAGAAGCATGGATCTCAAGCTTGTGATCTTGACAAGCTGAAGTTGAAGGCCGTTGTCCTCCATGATGGTCGGGAAGAGGTTCATATGACTCGGTCAGACAGGTTCGCTGCTGCAAATAGAGGTGCAAGTGCTTGAGCTTGATGAAGCTCATCTTTAATGAACTACGGTTGGCTTGATCCTTTTGGGCAAAGGTACGTAGGCAGCCGTAAAGGCGCAGCCATTTAGTGATGCAACTCTTATGAAGCTATTTGGGTTCTCGAGATGTTATTTTGGATCTTCACGTAGAGGTGAAGAGTTGTGGCCTATTGGAGCTTCACGTAGAGATAGAGAGACTTCACGTAGAGGTGAAGAGACTTCATGTAGAGGTGAAGTGGTGTGGCCACTTGGATCTCACGTAGTGGTGAGATGGTGTGATCTCGATGAACAGGTTTATCTTCCGGTTAGAAGATGTTGAGCTTGCATAAGGAGTGGTGTGCATCCAGTTGAAGCCGATGATGTTTAGTGTGTTCTACGCAGACTTGGTTAGACCGTCAGTGGAAGACAGGTAGACTAGATAGAGCTAGTCAGTGGAGAGTCAGTATTGGCTCATAAGGAAGTCTTCGTGAGGTCGTGAAGTTGCGGAGAGGGAGCCACGGTTAGTGATCGGCAGGTATGGAAATTCTCCTAAGGTGAAGTGCAGGGAAGGCATGTGCGATGTTTTCCAGGAATAGATGAGCCAAAGATTCCAAGCCGAGATCGTGTGTCGATTTCGCCGAGATCGTGTGTCGATTTCGACCGGTGCGCGCAAGCCGAGATCGTGTGTCGATTTCGCCGAGATTGTGTGTCGATTTCGCCAGGTGATGGACTGGGGTTTGTTGGAGTTCGGCTCAGATTTGAAAATCTTCACCGAGGTGGAGAATTATTGGAAAGAGAGAGATTATTACCTAGGAAGCTGACTGGATTGCTGAATTGCCATGGGTCGCGTCGAGGAGATCGCCAAGGAAGTCGACGACGGAAGGCAAAGTGGACAGCAGCAGAAAACAGCAGCAGCAGCAGAATCAGGTAGGGTCGGTCGACCGGTCGACCGACGTGCACAGCATGCACAGGGTTTTGGGCGGTCGACCGGCGGGTCGACCGAAGTGCTCTGACTGTAGGAACCCAACTCTCGGGTTTTCTGGGTCGACCGGCTGGTCGACCGGAATGATCTGACTGTAAACAACCCAACTCTCGGGTTTCTTGGGTCGACCGTCGGGTCGACCGGAAGAGGAGGTCGGTCGACCGTCCCGGTCGACCGACAGTCGGGTTTGGGCAAAAAATCTGCTGTTCCGCAAATTGCGGAATAGCAGGGTATTTAAGGGCTGCTGGGGTTTTCTAGGGTTTAAGCCTGTGAAAAAAAAGGATTAGCTGTGAGTTCTCTTGCATTCAAAGAGACAAAGAGCTATTGTAATCATCTTCCTAAAATATAAATCTCTCCATTGATTGCCCCGAGGACGTTGGCATTGAGGCCGAACCTCGTTAAATCTTGTCTTTGTGATTTGTGTGTTCTTCGTGTGATTGTTGGGTTGTTCTTTGTGCTGGAGATCTTAGGATTCTCTATTGATTGGTTGTTGTGATTGGATAGCGCGCACAACGTGGCCGACGATGAGGAAGGGATGGCGATTTGATAGGGTAGAGAGAGTACGAGAGAGAAAGTGTTTGTGATATAGGGAATTTAACAATTTCGTTGGAGTTTAAATTAAGGCTAAGTCAGTTTTAGAATTGTGTAAAAATATTTTGGATACTCAGTTAGAACCCTGGAGAATTATGAAGAAGCTTGGAAACTTGGGGAGGAAGAAATAAGTGTTAGGGTATTATAAATATTTAATTAATTTTAAATAATTGAGTTAAAATCTGACTAGATCCGAACGGGTTCCAAAAATTCTGTAAAGTCGCATATATACTTGAAGGATTAATGCGTAATTGGATTCAAGAAATTCAATATAGCTTGTAAATTAAAAATTCTGGAATCGATGGGTGATATCGGTCGTCACCGGTTTTGACTAAATTTTTAACTGATTCAGAAAATTTTCAAAAATACGCTAAAGTAGAAAATATAATTTAAGGAATAATTAAAAATAAATTCTTGAAATTTAATAGTATTGGTTACCACCGAATTCGGAGATTTTCCAAAATAATCCAGAAAAATTTCAGAAAATTCTGAAAATCTAAAATATTGAAAATTAATTTTGAAACTACAACTGGGTTGATCTAACTACCAGAAAGGTCACATCAAAAATATATATGCCGTACCGCACTGATACGGTGATACATATATCTAGGACTGGGGGTTACAGTTAATGAAAATAAGTATCATACAATTTTATATTACATGTCATTTCCTAGTTCACATATATTTTCATGCAGAGCACATGCTGCATATTTTTTCTTTGTTTATACTTGTCGAGAGATTCTGACTCCTCTGGGTTTACTTATCCTAAATAGTGGAGAGCGCATGGAGACACTGACTGGAGACGATAAGTATTATGAGGAGCCTGCTGGAGCTTAATTGAAGATTTGGAGATTGCCTTTAGTTAATTACTTTTAGATATTTTCTTTCACAAATTTACGAATAAAATGAGATATGAACTCATTTCTTAGTTTTGGACTGTACCCAGATTTTGATTTTGGACTTCATTATTGAATTAGGTCTCTTTGATTTGTTTTGCTTTTATGTATGTGTACTTTATTAAAACCTGATTTATATGCAGGAGATAAAAAATGACAAAATTTACAGATTAGAGGCATAACATGCTCCTTTGAGTATGTCGTCGTCCCAAGTCACATGCTTATCTCGATTTAGTGAGAAGCGGTGTGTGACAGTCACTAACAAATTAGCATTTTAACAAAAGGATTGTGATTATAATAGTAAAGATGTAGTTAAAACCTAAAAAAGTAATATTCTTCTCTTGTGCATATATCTTAATCTTGTACTATATATTATGTACCTTATTTAGATTATAGACATGCTACATGTGATTTACTCAAAAACAAAAACCAACAAAAGAAAATAGAGAAAAAGAAAAATAGAGTTGTAGGAGAAAATTTCTACTTCTATACATATTTTAGATAAGCTTTATCTAAAATATGCTATTGCGTCCTCTAGTCCAGATATTTGTTTGGAAAAATTCTTTTTCTGCACATTTATAACTACACACGTCTTTACATAAAATAAACACCCATGGACCCTCTTGAATGAAATGAACTTTTTTTGATAATCAGGCTCACATGTATTGCTTTTGTGTCGAGCACCGTGTAGATTCTCAGCGTGTAGGTAAAGTACTTCTATTTTTTGCGTAGAAAGACTGCCTGATTTCATTCATTTACTAGCCCGGATATTGATATGGGTAATTAGGCTTAGTTAGCGACTTATTACAAAAATATTACCTAGAAACTAATTACATTAAAACTTTATCAACATGCCACTACAAAAATATCTTACTTTTCATGTCAATTGTACTGAGGCTAGAGAGAGAAGGTTTTCATGGTAATTCAGGCAAATGAGCTATTAGCATTTTGAGTGTCTCATATTCATTGGTGAAGAATTTAAGTTCAGGTGGAGGTGGTGCAAGCTTCAGAGATTAAGAACAGACAGGTTTGCATAATTTGTGCACAAGCTAGTTAACTAACAGCCAAGGATAGTCAACTAATACAGATTAGTTGACTAATGGCATGGTTTCCCTCTAATCGCACGCGAAAACTCCAAGTACCCAAAGGGCACACCCTTTGTTCCCATTTTTCTCTATTTAAACACTTCAAACTTCCATCCCATGGCCAATGTGGGACTAAATACCTTTATAGCTACCTTTAGTCCCCTTTTGGCTTTAAATTAGGAAAACTTTAGACTTGAATATCTCATTCATTTGAAGTCGGAATTGAACATGTGAATATACCACGTTCATCCCCAATGGAAGGAGAACATACTCCAACAATTATCCAATTGATTCTATCAAAGGATCTCGCCGTAATTCAACTCAAAGATTCACATTTATTCTTCATATTTCCAAACATCCCCCACAATGAATGGAGATTCAAGGAATTGACGCACAAAGAGACTGACTTTATAGTGAAAGGTACTTTAGAAAAGAAACTGCATCAGGATAGGTGAACTAGGTCTTGAACCTTCCATAGCGAAAACTTTATCGGACTTACTGGCTAATCATTGAACAGGTCTTGAACTGTTAGCCGTTAATGTAAACCAAGTCAACAAGCTTCACACAGTAACTTTCTAAATCAACTTTGGTTCTCGGTTGTGTCCATTTTGGCCCTGGACATTCTTAGTTTCAGAGAGTATCTTTAGGGAATAACAGCCTCCATAGAAATTCCCAAAGATTCGACCGAACTCTATACTCACATAGGTGATCGTCCTACTAAGAGTAGTCTACTCTACTCTACTTGTTTAGTAATAAGATATAGGCATCATTAAAAGCGTTAAGCTTATCCTTAATTCACTTATAGAAAGCACTTGTGTGCGCCTTAGGAATGGATTAGAGTCAAGCTCTTAAGTGCTTACTTGCTAAGTCAATCATAACTAGTTTTTCCTATTGAATTTAGTCCGTGGGATCTCCAGTCGCTAAGTGAGATTTCCATTAAGCTGACTCGGTAAGGTTAGACTTTTAGACCCATTCCCCTCGATACACAGTTTATACGCTCTCCACTTAAACCTTTGGTATGCGGATCCGCTAAATTATCTTTTGACGAGACAAAGTCAATAGAGATAATTCCATTTGAGAGCAACTGCTTAACAGTATTATGTCTACGACGAATATGTTTAGACTTACCGTTGTATATAACATTTTGTGCCCTAGATATAGCTGCTTGATTATCGAAATATATGCATATAGCGTGCACTGGCTTTTGTCATAATGGTATATCTTTCAAAAATTATCGAAGCCATTATGCTTCTTCTCCGGCCTTATCTAAGGCTATTAATTCTGATTCCATAGTGGAACGGGCAATACATGTTTGTTTGAAAGATTTTCAAGATACCGCTGCTCCTCCTAGAGTAAATACGTATCCGCTAGTTGATTTTAATTCCTCAGAATCTGCAATCCAATTAGCATCACTGTATCCTTCAAGTACAGGTGGATACTATCCATATCTCAAAGTATATTCCTTGGTATGTGATACGTAACCCAATACTCATAGTAGAGCAGTCCAATGATCATTACTAGGATTGCTAGTGTATCTGCTTAACTTGCTTACAGCGTATGCAATATCGGGTCTAGTGTAATTCATTAAATACATTAGACTTCCGATAATCTAAGAATACTCCAACTGGCGTACTCCAGTTCCTGTATTCTTACGAAGGTGGATGTGTGGGAGAAAAGGATTTATATTCTCTTTTATTCCATGATCCTTGAATCTTTCTATCATCTTATCCACGTAGTGAGATTGAGATAGACTGATTCCATCTAGTATTCTGGTGATTTTAATTCCTAAAATTATATCAGCGCCCCCAGATCCTTCATGTCAAAATTGTTGAATAACATTTTCTTAGTGGACTTAATAATTTCAATATTAGTTTCAAGTATCAACATGTCGTCTACATAAAGACAAACAATGATACATGCGTTTTTAACTGTTTTAGTGTAAACACACTTATCATATTCATTGATAGTGAATCCATCTTTGATCATGATACTATCAAATTTTTCATGCTATTGTTTTGGAGCCTGTTTTAGACCGTATAAAGATTTTACCAATTTACACACTTTGTGTTCTTGGCTCTTAACTATAAATCCTTTAGGTTGCTCCATATATATTTCTTCATTTAATTCATCGTTTAAGAATGCAGTCTTGACATCCATTTGATGGATATCTAAGTTATGCAATGCTGTAATTGCAATCAACATCCGAATGAAGGTTATTCTTTTTACTGGTGAATAAGTATCGAAGTAGTCAAGTCCTTTCTTTTGTCGATAGCCCTTGGCTACTAATCTAGCCTTGTACTTATCGATAGATCCATCGGGTTTTAATTTTCTTTTAAAAATTCACTTACACCCAATTTGTTTACTGCCATGAGGCAAGTTTGCCAATTCCCAAGTATGATTACTTATTCGCTATGTATAGCTTCTTTCCATATTTGTACTTCTGGGGTAGACATAGCCTCTTTAAATGTTTGAGGCTCGCTTTCAATAGCATATGCTATGAAATCTGGACTATAAGATTTTGAGATTCTAGATCTCTGACTTCTTCTTAGTTCAATTTCTGCATTAACAATTAGTTCCTTTGGGCTTTCGTCCCTGAACGCCATCTCATGTGTTCTTTTCTCAAAAGTATTTTTTTCCCGTTTGTATGGAAAGATGTCTTCAAAGAACACAACATCTCTAGATTCGATAATCATGTTTACATGAATATCTGGTATTTTTGATTTATGAACCAGAAATCTGTAGACGCAACTATTCAAGGCATAGCCTATGAATATGAGTCCATAGTTCTTACTCTCAACTTAGTCTTTTTAGGTAATGGTGCTAGTACCTTTGCAAGGCACCCCCACATTTTAAGGTAATGGTAGGAAGGTGTCCTTCCATGCCATAACTCAAATGGTATAAGACCAAGTTTCTTGTGGGGTACTCTATTTAGAATATAATTTGTAGTAAATAGAGCTTCCCCCCACAAGTTCTGCGGAGCTCCAGAACTTACGAGCATGGAATTGACCATCTCCTTCAAAGTTCTGTTCTTCCGTTTAGTAATTCCATTTTGCTGAGGAGTATATAATGATGTTGTTTGATGGATTATACCAAATTTAGCACATAACTCACTAAAATCATTTAATTCATATTCTCCGCCTCTATCGGATTTTAGAATCTTGATATTCTTTTTGAGTTGATTCTCAACTTCAGATTTATATGTTATAAACATATTCATTGCCACATCCTTACTGTTTAAAAGATACACATAACAGTATCTTGTACAGTCATCAATAAAAGTAATACAATACTTTTTCCCGCCTCTATTTGGCATAAACTTCAAGTCACACAGATCGCTATGAATTAACCCTAAAGGTTTTGTATTTCGATCAATTGAGTGAAATAAATTTTTCGCTAATTTGGCCTCAACACAAATCTCACACTTGCGAATTTCTTCCAAGTTGAGTTTAGGAATATACCCTAGATTAGACAAGTTTTTTAATAACTTGTAATTTACATGCCCTAATCTAGCATGCCATAAAATAGGAGACTCAAGTAAATAAACAGAAGATTTTTCTTCATTTATAAGCTTTGGGTATAATACATAGACTTTTTGTCTACCACTGCAACATTGGCTTTAAAAAGTCCATCAACAAGATAACCCTTTCCTACACATCCCACCCTTAGTAAGTACAAGTTTATCTGATTCAAAAACCATTCTAAATCCTTTCTTACTAAGTATTGATCCAGAGATCAGATTCTTGCGGATATTTGAAACATGTAACACATCGTTCAGAGTAAGCTCTTTCCCAGATGTCCACTTCAGGATGACCTTTCCTTTTCCTTCAACCTTAGAGACGGCTGAGTTTCTCATGAAGAGTTGATCATTTTGCTCTAGTTTTAGATATTCAGATAATAATAATTTCTTAGAGCAGATGTGCCGAGTAGCCCCAGTGTCTACCCACCAATCCTTATTGTTGGTCATCAGATTCATTTCTGATACCACAGCTGAAAGGCTTGGCGACACATCGTCGGTCAAGTTTCCTGTGGATGGTTCTTCTTATTCTTTTTGAGACGTCTGCGACATTCATTTGCCTTATGCCCATCTTTGTTGCAGATTTAGCAGGTTCCCTTGAAGCGCATGTTCTTGCCTTCTTGGACCTTACCTTTGTACCCTTGGGCAGTCTTCTTCCGCTTTAAGACTTTGGAAGTAGACGCTTTCCCCTTTGAGTCTTCGATCACATTGGCCTTGGCTTCATAGGAATTCTTATTGCTCCTTTTTTTGGACTTTCGATTGTCGTCCTTAATTCGAAGCCTCACAATGAGATCTTCCAACTTCAGCTCCTTGCGCTTGTGCTTCAGGTAGTTCTTGAAATCTCTCCTCGCAGGTGGGAGTTTCTCCACGATAGTAGCAACCTGAAAAGTTTCAGGTAGATTCATACCTTCGGCCTCTATCTCATGCAAGATAAGTTGGAACTCTTGTACCTGACTGATCACAATCTTGTTGTCCACCATTTTGTACTCCAGAAATCATCTTACGACAAACTTCTTGGTACCGGCATCCTCAGTCTTGTACTTCTTATCAAGACTGGCCCATAACTTCTTTGTCGTTGTAATTGTCTTAAGATTGTTAGTTTCTAGGATCAATCTGACAACTAATCAATATCATCGATCTAATTGCCCAGGTCGGTGAATATCAGGTGGGAGGTTTTCCGTTCAATAGAACGTTCCTTAATTAAAGAACCATCTTTCAATTACCTTCCTTGGTTAAACACCAATTAGACTGATATAAGTCAGTCCTAATATACTAAACATCAGTATAACCCCTGTATAAAAAAAATTAATTCACTTATACAGTACTTGGAGTGAGGTACGCTTATGGCGAATCTCCTTAAGACAATTATGTCCCCCCGCAATGGTGCTAACGGGTTACTGGATGCTGGTCTCGCAAGATACAACTCTCCTTCACGGTATTTGGATAGCACTACCAAATCACCTTACAGTCGAACCGTAGTTAACCAGTACCTTCACAGAATTATCAAAGCAGTAGGACCAAGACAAATTTCAGGGAGAATATTTGTCTTTACTTTGGAGGAGCACCCACTGTAGAGAAAAGAGGAAGGTAGAAGAATATTCTTATTTGGAAGTCACAGATTCAGACAACAATTCTATTAAAGAATCTGTTGAATTTTCTGAGCTTTCTTTCAGAATGAATTTTTCAGAATCTCTTGGAAGCGCTTCAGAATCCGAGTTGTAGAATTCCCACTTCCTGTTGGAAGTCACTTCGAAACTGAGTGCAAAAATCTCACTTCAGAATGCAGAAGATTGATTGTTGTTGTTTTCTGTGTGTTTTGATTGAGAGAAATGGAGCGCTATTTATAGCGCTCCGGGAGGGGTAAAATGGTCCGAACCCAACCGAACAGTTGCAACGGTTCGGTCTTAACGGTTGCAACGGTTCATTTTAGACAGCAACCGCCCATCTGTTCGCGGCGTTTGCTGAGAGCCGTTGCGCTTCGGGTTCGGATCCGGATGGCGGAGCGGGTAGGATCCACGGTAATCCATACCCGTGAGACCCGGTTCAAAAAGAACCGGACCAGGTAGGAACCTGAACCCGTGCTCGGCCCCGGCTCCAGCGCTGGCCCCGGCGCCGGCCGGCCACCGCCAGCGGCAGCGCGTGTGTGGGCATGGTTTCTCCCTAATCGTGCACGAAAACTCCAAGTACCCAAAGGGCACACCCTTTGTTCCCATTTTTCTCTATTTAAATACTTCAAACTTCCATCTCATGGCCAATGTGAAACTAAATATTTTTAGCTACCTTTAGTCCCCTTTTGACTTTGAATTAGGCAAACTTTAGACTTGAATATCTCATTCATTCGAAGTCAGAGTTGAACATGTGAATATATCACGTTCATTTTCAATGGAAGGAGAACACACTCCAACCATTATCCTATTGATTCTATCAAAGGATCTCGTCGTAATTCAACTCAAAGATTCACATTTATTCTTCACATTTCCTAACAGGCCTTTGAAGGAAAATCAAGAAAAAAGCAAGTTTCCATTATTGAGATTTGTGATAAAGAGATTCTTGTAACTCTTATATTTTCTTTTATGTTTAAAATATAATTTCTTCCCTTCTCCTCATGAACATAGTTACTCTTGCCGAACCATACTAAATCTGGTGGTCTTGTGTTTTATGGTGATTAATCTTTATAACTTGTTAGTGGTAGATCTTTCTACGCTTCCGTTGTCAAGTCTCCCACTCATTGTTTATCTCTTGTTGTGTTAGCGTTTTCACAACAATTGGTAACAGAGCGATGCCTAGCAAGACGACCACAACAATCAAGTTTAAGGTGGAGAAATTCGACGGGAAGTCCAACTTCTTATTGTGGAAGATGCGAGTAATGTCGTTAGTCGTGAAGGAGAGAACACACAAGGTCCTACTTGGTATTGAGAAGAAATCATCAAAGATAAAGGATGATGAGTAGAATGACATCGACTTTCACGCCAAGACGACGATCACACTATGCCAATCAGATGAGTCCGCCACAACATCATGAACGAGGAGACAACTATTGGTCTTTCGCATAGGCTGAAAAAGCCTTTACATGACGAAGAGTTTGTCGATCAAGTTCTTTATGAAGAAGCAGTTATACAACTTTCGGATAAAGAAATGTACGCCTATTCTACAACATCTAAACACTTTCAATAAGATTTTGAACGACTTGTTGGCTCTGGAGGTAAAGCTAGAAGAATAAGACAAGACTCTTCTGTTACTCTCTTCTCTTCCATCAAGTTATGACTACTTGGCGACCACCATCATGTATGATAAGAAAATCTTAGAATTGGAAGATGTCTGCATGATGCTTTAGAACAACAAGTTGATGAAGAAGATGAATTTCACAAAGGAGGCTTCAGGACTGATTGTCAAAGGCCAGAGAGAGATCAAAAAGTAAGAGACCCAAAAAGGATTCAAATGCTTCTAGCAGTAATGCTTACTACTGCTGCTAAAAATCAAGACACATCAAGAAAAATTATATGAAATACAAGGAGATGCTAAAGAAGAAAGGCGATAAGGATTTTGATGAAGCTAATTCCAGTAGAAAGTCAGAACAAGCTGGTATTATCGAAGAAACATATGAGAATCCATGTGATGTCGTGACAACTCCGTCAAGAAAGGGAAAATAGTCAGATACTTAGTTGACTTAGGGTGCACATACCATATGTGCCCAAAAAGGGAGTTATTCAGGATATACAAGCCTTTCAATTGAGGCTCTGTCCTGATGGGTTAAGACACTGTGTGCAAGATAGTTGGCATTGGCAATATCTGAATGAGAATATTTGATGGACATGTTCGAACCCTCACGAACGTGTGTCACGTTCCAGATTTAAGAAAGAATCTTCTCTCATTGGAAGCTTTAAAAGCTTTAGGGTGCAAGTTTTTAGGTACAGATGGAGGAATTAAAATTATCAATGGCTCCTAATGATTCTCAAAGAAGAACGATCGTCAAACTTGTACAAGATGATTGCGAGCGTTATTGTTAGTGATGCTTCAGTAGTAACAGAGAAAGACAACACTTTAATACTTTGGTACATGTATCTTGAGCACATGGGTGAGGTCTTCAAACCCTACACAACAATAATGCTCTACAATGCATCAAATATTGCAAACTCAGTCTTTGTAAATTTTCCATCATGGGTAGACAATATAGAGTAGCATTCTCTACATCATAACACAAGACAGAGGCCTTGCTAGATTTTATACACACGGATATGTGGGGATCTTCATCTGTAGCATCCATTGGGGTGCTAAGTACTATGTCATATTCATAGATGACTTCTCTAGAAAAATTTGGATGTACTTATTGAAGCAGAAATCAGAAGTATTTCAGAAGTTTAAGGAGTGAAAAACTACGGTGAAGAATAAAAACGGTCAAAAGGTGAAAGTCTTGAGGTCCGACAATGGAGGTGACTATACCTCCACAGAATTTAAAGCTTACTTGGCAGGTAAAGGCATCGAACACTAGATATGTATTTTATGGCGACCAAAACAGAATGAAGTAACAGAGCACATGAATTGGACACTTACAGAGCGTGTCCGTTTTATCAAGTTACAGACTGACCTGTCAGAAGAATTTTGGGCAAAGGTGATGAGTCATGCATTATATCTGATAAACAAGTCATTATTAACAGTCGTTAATCTTCAAGTCCCAGAAGAGATATGCGGAGAGTTTGTGGAGTATTCAACCTTTAAATTTTTGATTGTATGTCGTATGTTTGGTTGATAGTCAGAAAAGAAACAAATTGAAGTCCAAGTCTAAAAAGTGAAACTTTATCGGGTTCACTAAAAGAGTCAAGAGTTTTAGACTTTAAGATCTGGAGACAAGAAACGCTTTTTCCAGCAGAGATGTAGTCTTTAACGAAGAATCAATGTTGCAAAAGGAGTCAGAGACGGAGGATAAAGCACAAAGTGGAGCTTCAAACAGTTTAGCAGATACTCAAGTAAATGGGGGTTAAGTTCTCAGATGACTCTAAAAAGCCTGACGAAACCCCAAATTCAGATGGAGACGAATAGGTGGCTGATGTGTGTGCTTTATATACATGTTTTACAGTATTTTTATGCCTATTATTTGTCACATTTAATGTTGCGTGGGTATTTTGTTAGTGTTATTTTTGCAGATTTTAGGTCAAGAGTAAATTAAAAGAAAAGAGCGAAAATTGACGAATCGATGATATGAAGTGAACAAAAGAGATGCAGAACCAGAGATCTAAAACAGAGTTGGAACATTTCAACAAAGCTTTCACAAAATCAGAAATATCACAAAAATCTGGGACTGAAATGAACCAAGAGTTCAGCCATCCAGCTGTAGATTTTGGCCAAACAGCCATGGGCCAGTCAACAATAATACCAATTCAGAGGTCAACACGAGTCAAAAAGTGGAGCGTCAATACAGCAAGAAGTTCGGCCAGCCAGCCAAAGTTTCGGCCAGCTGGTCGAAACTATGGCAGTGGTTTTTGATAGAATTTTTCTAGAAATTTGTGTAATTCTAGAAACCTAGATTTCTGTAGTCAACTAGGGTTCTACTGCTCTATGTTCTATATAAACACCGCCAAGTCTCTTATATCATATATAATTTTTATCTCTCTTTTATTTTGAGTGAAAATAAATAAAATTTCTGTTGTTAGCCATCAAATCTCAGAGCACTTTCAGCGAGAAATTCTTCATAAAAGCTTCATCTTTTTGGCGCTTTCTTACCTTTCTTTTACCCTTCTCTTTATTTAATTTTATTCCATGATCTATTCTAATATTAAAATATGTTCTATTTTCTTAGCTATGAACTAATTTTTCTTAACTAGGAACATGATGTAGGAATTTTATTGATGATATGAGATTATATTTTGTGCAAATTCTCCTATGTGTTTTATAAAGTTTAAATCTTTTGCATGCTAAGTTGTTAATTTTGTGCTTTATGTTACAATTAGTGCGCACAATTAATCAGAAGATTATGTTAGAGTTCGAAAGGAGATAACTTAGCAAAATGTTCTAGGAATTAACAATTATAACTCGAAACACTGAGATGTAAGAGTTGTGCAGTCAGGTTGGAATATCCATCATACTTATTGGATCTTTTAACTAATAATCTACTAGATCGAAAGTTTATAAATTCTAGATTTAAAAGATAGAATTGGAATTATTCGAGAGAGAAAGTACTAATTATGATAGAAAATTTTGATTGTTAGCATGAATAGTATGTGATGTGTGCAAATTCGAATGGCAAGTAAATCAATCGTTAACAAGTAATATAGGGTGGATAGAGTATCATCTCACGAGGATTGTTGTTTCAAGTACCAACTTAATCTTTACAACTTCTATTTGAATAATCAATTTATTTGGAAGATATTGTGACTAAACTATTATTAAAAGGTTTGTTTTAATTATGAAAAGAACTAGGGTAATGATTTCGGTAATTGTATTCAGATAAAATATTATGCTTGTGCTAATTCATCCTATTTATGTTAATAATTGAAATTTTCTATCCTAATCAGTACTTTCTCTCGAATAATATCAATTCTACCTTTTAAATTTAGAATTCACTATCTCTTGATCTAGTAGATTGCTAGTCTGAGATGCATTAAGAATGGTGGATATTCCTACTTAACTGCACAACTCTTACATCTCAACATCTCGAGTTATGATTGTTAATCCTAGAAACTATTGCTAGGTTATCTCTTTTCAGACTCTAACCTAACCTTCTGATCAATTGTGCGCACAAATTGTAACAATAAAGCACAAGATTTAACAACTCAGCATATAAAAGAATTAAACTTTATAAAACACATATGAGAATTTGCACAAAATATAATTATATTCTCAATACAATCCCGACGTCATGCCCCTAGTTATGAAAACTTAGTTCATAACTAAGAAAATAGAACACATTATAATATAAGAATAAATCATGGAATAAAATCAATTAAAGAGAGAAGTAAAAGAAAGGTAAGAGATCACCAATAAAGATGAATCTTTGACAAATTTTCTGCTGAAAATACTCTGAGATTTAATGGCTAACAGTATAATTTTATTGATTTTCGGTCAAATAAAAAAGAGAATAAAAAGTTGTAATTTACAAGACGCTTGGCAGGGTTTATATAGAAAAGAGAGCAATAGAACCCTAGTCGAATATAAAACCCTAAGTTTCTAACATTGCATGAATTTCTAAGAAACTTTTATTCATAAGCACAGCCATAGACCAGCTGGCCGAAAATTCGGTTGGCTGGCCAAACTTCTTGCTACATTGGCGCTCTTTTTTTTGACTCGTGTTGACCTCTGAGTTGGCGTTTCTGTTGACTGGTTCACGGCTGCTTGGCCGAAATATACAACTGGATGGCCAAACTCTTGGTCCATTTCAGTCCCAAAATTTTGTGGAATTTCTGATTTTGCGTGGACGCTCTGTTGAGATGTCCCAACTCTGCTTCAGATGTCTGGTTCTGTATCTCTTTTGTTCACTTGATATCGCCAATTTACCAATTTTGCTCTTTTTCTTCTAATTTGCTTTTGACCTAAAATCTGTAAAATAACTCTAACAAAATATCTATGCAGTATTAAATGTGGTAAATAATAGGCAAAAAAGTGATATAAAACATGTATATAAAACACATGCATCACACCCTCGTACCGACTTTTTACTAGTCCTCAAGCAAAATCCTAATCTAAAAGGAAAAAACTAAAAATCTTAAAAATAAAATCCTAATACACTTTTGTAGGACTCACGATTGCACTTAAACATGTGCAACAAGCCGTTAAACCCCTAAGTTACCTTAGTAGACGAGTTGTTGTCTCATGAGGGTTTTCAGTGAATTACACCCACAAATTCGGTGAAAGAATTTAAAAGATGAGAAGAGATTAAGATAAAAAGGATAACTAAAAATAAAGAAAATAGAAAAAGAAAGATAAAAAAAAGAAAGACAAAATATTTTTGGAGTGTTAAGCCTCACTAATGTATAAGTTCTCTAGTTACCATAAGCTCTCATTATCAAGTTCAATCTCTTATCAAGAATTTTATCATCTATTTTGTAGAGATTTTCAAATCTTAGCATATATCATCATCCTTCCTAAGTTTTCTGATCCTTTGTGAAGTGTATAGCTCTTAATTTAAAATTTTGATTCAAAATTACATATTTAATATATATATATATATATATATATATATATATATATATATATATATATATATATATATATATATATATATATATATATATATATATTTATAGAAGTTTCAAAGTATAATCACTTCGTTGCCTTTTAAGAACTTTTTTTCAATATATATTACTAATTTAATTCTCTTTCGTGTAAATATCAAAGCATCTTGAGGCCAATATGCCTAACTAATTGATCATTAGACTTGCTTATATATATATTGTTGACACTTAAAAAAGACAAGATTCTTATTGGTCCGAACAATGTCTAAACTTGTTGACATTTACAAAAGACAAGTGACAGACGAGCTGAAGACCAGTTTTCACCCATCTCCGAGGGACAAGGAAACAACTTGGACTCCACTGATCCAGCAAGCAGACAGTGAACCCGGATTGTTTCTAAACAGACCTCAGCAGGTCTAAGGTGCTAGCACTTAGCATCACACGAGCCCAAAGGGATAGCCTCGCTTGAGAGGCTAATATCACTCGACTTCACCTCAAAGCCATCCAAAGCCTCGCCAGGAAGCTAACTCGCAAACTTTGCCACAGAGGACTTCCAGCTCCGCCAAAGGGTTTCTTTCGGACTTCGCCAGAAGCTGCCTCTAGCTCCGCTACGAGCTCAATGCGGACGGCTCCGCTATGAATCTGCCACGGTCAACCTTTGACCAATCAAATCTCCGGATGAGATCAGAAGCAATCAGATCAAATCTAATTAAGATCAAATCAGAGATCAAATTTGGCAGTTGATTGCCACGATCTCTTGACTCTTCTAAAACGAGTAAGAGGATCAGGGGAAATCCTCCAACGATATGGAAAGGATCGAGAAGGTCAACCGACCTGCCAATTCTAGCTTCGCAGAAGCTGATCTTAGCCTCGCAGCAAGGCCACTTTCCAGATTTTAAACAGATTCGATTCAATCTGTTTTCATATTTTCAAGGGACGATTATACCCTTACTCTCCCTATAAATAGCCCGCCAGGGGTACAAGGAGAGACACATACGAGGATCGATCGATCAAGACACAGAGGCATACAAGAGGACTCCACAAGCAGAGGCTTCTTCATAACGCACCGTG
This sequence comes from Agave tequilana, assembly GCA_038442645.1. NCBI lineage: Eukaryota > Viridiplantae > Streptophyta > Magnoliopsida > Asparagales > Asparagaceae > Agave > Agave tequilana. The sequence goes on from JAVJIF010015789.1 coordinate 87,557, forward strand.
CGCTCTCGAATTCAGAGACCTTTTAGAGAATTGCTTTCTCTATTCAGGGTGTTGATACCCTAACATCGTCCTTCTTCTCAAGGAATCTTCGGAACCAGGCGAGAAGGAGTTCCTAATTGAAGGCGATTTTGAGAAGCAGCAAGAGGGTTCTACCAACCTTCTGTTCTCTGATTCTCCGAACCAGGCGAGAAGGGAATCTCATCGCTCGCATCGTCAAAGGGACAAAGTGGTCGCGCGCTGACCAGACTCCTATCAGCACACTTCTCCAGAATCTCTGAGGGGATCTACTTGTAATCTTTTAAGAATACTTGTAATTTAGCTCCTCAAACTCTTTTTTGTAAGTTTTTCCCCTTTGCAAACATAATGGAAAACAAGATGGCGACTCCGCTGGGGAAAAAATTCTCCACTGCCGAGAATCAAGTGTCGCAATGCGACGAACAGACCTTCGGGTCTAACTCTGAATTCAGAAAAGCTGGTGCAGCCAGAGCTTCTTTGGCTATATCTTCAAGGAAAGTCTCTGCGGAGACTGAAAAGGTTCTCTGCGAACCTACTGTGGTTATTTGGCGCAACAAGGAAGTACGTCCGCAGTCTGATTCCTTTACTTGTGAGAACTTGGTGGTTCAGTTCGATCAAGTAAGATTTGAAGAAGTCCTCTCTGGGGGTGGCCCAATGCTTCGAGCACGGAAGCATAGGAGGGTTTCCACGACCAAGGTTTCAAATCAGAAACCGGAAGCAGAATTCTGCCAACACCCCTCAGCCTCGTGTGTGGCTAATCAGGTTCCTTGCGAACCTAAGGCTCCTCTGCCAAGACGGATATGGAAGCCTAAACAGAAGTCTCCGACCGAAGCTTCAGGCGTAGCTACGCCTAAACCGCCCCTCTCTCGCAAAGAAAAAGGCAAGATGCCTGTCTGCTCCAATCATAAAGTTACGACGGCAATCATACCGTCGTCCAATTCAAGGGCAGCGATGCCTCGCGCCGGCCTCGTTCTCATGAACGAAGCTATTGTACCACAGCGTACGCGCAGGGTCCATGACCGCGAAGCTGAAACCAAAGTACCATCTAAGGCTAATTGCCTTCGCAACAGCATAGCGGGTAAAGCACCGCAGCATGCTCCACTTTCCAGTGCGTTAAGCACTAAGTTCGCGTCTAATGGCGAAGCTAGAACTAAAGCACTATTCAGTGCTAATCCCGGCTGCAGGGATAAAAGAAGCAGGACATCGCCCTATGCGCGATCCAAAAGAGCCTTTGTGCTCGATTGCAGGGACCCGACCGTGTCCGATTTGAGGAAATTGTTGACGGATAAACAAACCTCTTCCCCCTATTGCCAACACAGGGGATGTCAACTGCTGACACTCCACTCGGTCCATTGCCGGCTGGGACCAATCTCCGCCACGCCTCCAAGACGACGGTCGGTTTTTGATCGACTATCGGTGCAAGTCCCGGTGAAACATCACAAAAGGAACATCTCGCGAGATCTACCCTCCGCATCCGTCAACATGACCGGAAGAGGACAAGAGTCCCCAGATCCAGACTACAGCCCAGGCTTGGGCGAAGTCTTGGTGCATGAAGAAGAGGGTGTTTCCGAAACACCAGATCTAGGGGGCGATACCCTACAATTACGAGCAGCCTTCTTTCTCGATGGCCCTAGCCTCGTCACAGCCCACAAGATCACTCCAATCATCGGACGGAGAAGATGAAGATAGTGGGTACGCCTCTTCGGCGACAGTCAGTTCGGTGCGAACAGACAGAGCATCAGTCAATATGGCTGATAACGTCAACGACGATCTTCGTCGGCGCCTGGAAGCCCAGGAGCAAACTTCCAAGACTCAGCAAGAGGTTCTGGACAATATTCAACAGATGCTCGCTCAACTCCTCAATAACCAGAATAACAATGATGCCGGGAGCAATCGCGATGAGGAGGAACACTTCAGTAATGAGCAACCAAAGCCGGAGAAATCCAAGGAGGGTTCTTCCCTAGACGCCGAAGACCTTAAGGGCCTCCAAGCTCAGATCGCGTCCCTAGCTCAGAGGGATGAATTAAAGAAGATAGGGACAGTCCGTCCTTATCCGCTGGAGTGGGATTCGGTGCCATACCCACCGAAGTTCAAACCGCCAACGCTGCATACCTATGATGGAAAGAGCTCGCCAAATCAGCACATCTACTATTTTCGGTCTCAGACTGGTAATGTTATAAACAATGACGCCATAATGGCTAGGCTTTTCATTGGCACCTTAAAGGGGGTGGCGTTTGACTGGTTTCGCAGTCTTCCCCCGGGCTCTATCAACTCCTGGATCGACCTGGAAACTCGGTTCCTCTCTCGTTTCTATGAGGATGATACCGAGGTAACCATGGACAAACTCCTCTCCACTGTGCAGAGGAAGGGCGAATCTGTCCGTGACTACATTGAACGGTTCAGAAACTTATCCTTGATGTGCCCAGCAGGGATGCCATTACCCATGCTCTTGCAGACATGCAGACACAACTTCCTAGACCAAGTCGAAGTTCGCATGGGGGCTGTCAAAGCTCACACCTGGAAAGAATTGGTCGAACAAGCTGAGATAGCCGAGAAGTCGGCTAAAAAGTTTGAACCATCCGCCCCTAGAGGCAAGTGGGGGATGAACAACAAAGGGCGTGGCGACCTACCGCAATCCTCTCAAGCTAAAGGAAAGGAGACTATGTCTGTGGAACTATCCGGAGATGTGCAGTCAAAGGCCAAGAAGAGCGGCTTCAACAATCAGGAGCCTAAATTCCCTCCAAAGCAGTACTCGTTCAAAGACGATCAGGTGGTCACCATATTCCATCTGCTCCACAAAGGGAACAAAATAAAGCTGCCAGATGCGCGGCGTCCCAATGAGATAGGGCGCACAAACGACCCTAAATACTGCCTCTACCACAGGATGGTTCACCATCCTACTGACAAGTGCTATGTCCTCAAGGATAGAATTCAAGCCTTGGTTGATGCCGGGGTTCTGACGCTAAAGACGGAGCAAAAGAAAGTCACTGCCAATCTGGTGACTCTCGAGTTCGGCAAAGCCCCAAAAATCACAGTTCCCGACGGGACTTATTCCGTCCCTGCGCCACGGTTGGAAGTCAAACATCTCCCAGCTACAGCTCAAAACAATAAGGGTCTTGTTCCCTTAACATTGGAGACAGGAGAAGTCATGTGGATACATCCAGACCTCGTCCAAGATGTACAGCGGGATCCAAAGCAGCCCAACTCAAAGGGCAAGTCTTGCAATGTCATCTCCCTCCTGCCAGACGACGGTAATCTTACGTCGGCTTCCCTCAGTGATTCCGAAGGAGAAAAGCATGCTTGCGCAGCGCAAGCCGATACGCCTCAGCAAACGGGCACCCGATCTGGAAGATCATACTTAAGGCAGTATGAAAAGTCTACTGACGAGATACAACAGCAAACGACATCAGTACAAGTACCAGCATCCACTCTAATCTCAGCCAAAGGGAAAGAAAAACCTAAAGAGGTACGATTCGACCACGTGTTGAAGAAACCACCAGGCCAAGGGTTTGATACGCCCTTTCGGTTTGACATATTGGCTCAACTGGCCAATATCCCAGCTCGTATCACTATACACGAGCTCCTTCGCCTCTCGAAAGAGACAAGAGAAGCACTCAGGAATGCGTTAGCCAATTCAGAATCATTTCTGACATGCATGCCTGTGATCCCTAACAACGACGTCCAGTCTTCCTGCCCAGAATGTCATCATGCACAATCAAAGGTGCCCGCTATTACCTTCACAGCGGAAGATATGCTTCTCAAAGACAACAAGCACGATCGACCTCTGTACTACACCGGATATATCGGTTCAACATGCATTGAGAGGGTACAAGTCGATCCGGGGTCCGCACTCAGCATCATCCCCAAAAGACTTCTCTACTTCCTCGGCATACCATTGTATAGGTTGTCCGCAACCACTACTACAATATACGGTTTCAACGCCGGGAGCAGTCATCCACTTCACTGCTAATATGACCTCAAACAGTCAATTGGAGCCCGCAGAAGCCACTGACGAGGAGCAATGGGCCCAGCAATCAGACCTTCAATGGGAAAAGCGATTCGAATCGCGCGAACCACCTACTGAAGACAAGGTGATGCAGGTCAACTTGGGTAATCAAGATAACCCCAAGCCCATCTTTATAAGTGAAAGCCTATCACTTATAGAAAAGGAGGAATTGATAATGCTCGTGAAGGAGTTTATAGATGTCTTCGCATGGAGCTACGAAGATATGCCCGGACTTGATCCACAGGTCGCTATGCACCGTCTGAACATCAAGACCGACGTCAAGCCAGTCAAACAGCAACAACGTCGGTTTCGCCCGAACATTATGGAAGCTATTGAAGCCGAAGTTCACAAGCTCATTGCATGTGGCTTCATCCGGGAAGAACAACATCCTGATTGGGTAGCTAACATCGTCCCCGTCCTCAAAAAGAAGGGGAAAATATGGATCTGCATCGACTACCGTGATCTCAATACGGCCTGTCCCAAAGACGAATTCCCACTGCCCATCACCGACGTCATGATCGACAACACATGTGGATTCGAAAGAATGTCTTTCATGGACGGCTTTTCAGGGTACAACCAGATTAAGATGTATCCCGACGACGAGAAGCATACTTCGTTCTGAACACCATTAGGGGTATACTGCTACACGGTAATGCCCTTCGGACTGAAGAATGCCGAGAGCAACCTATCAGCGGGCAATGAGTATGATCTTCCACGATCATCTCCGAAAAACGGTGGAATGCTATATCGACGACATTGCCGTCAAAAGCCGCAACAAAAATGAACACCTTCGCGACCTAAGAACGATGTTCGACATAATGCGGGCTCATCAACTGAAAATGAACCCAACAAAATCCTTTTTGGGAGTGTCAAGTGGCAAGTTCCTTGGGTTTATTGTCACATCAAAAGGGATTCATCTTGACCCAGACAAAGTCAAAGCCATCCAGAGCATGCATCCACCAAAGAATCTCAAAGAGCTCAGAGGCTTGCAAGGCAGGCTGGCCTATATCAGAAGATTCATCGCAAATCTCTCAGGCCGCTGTCAGCCGTTCACCCGGCTCATGAAAAAGGGAACTCCCTTCGTATGGGATCAAGCTTGTCAGGAAGCTTATGAAGACATCAAGAGGTACCTCACAAAGCCTCCAGTCTTAGTGGCCCCTACATCAGGGAACCCATTCTTGCTTTATGTAAAGGCTATGGACTACTCCCTCGGTGCCCTCCTCGCTCAAAAGGACGACAATGGCCATGAGCAGGCCATTTATTATCTGAGTAGAACTCTCATAGGAGCGGAATCTCGCTATAACCCTATCGAGAAAGAGTGTTTAGCTCTCGTCTTCGCTGTTCAGAAGACACGACATTATTTGGTCGGTCAGACCATACATGTCATCTCCAGAGTAAACCCATTGCGTCTTCTTATGACGAAGCCAGGATCATTGAATTCAAGATTGGCTAAGTGGGCACTTTTATTGTCTCAATACGACATGATCTTCACGCCTCAGAAGGCAGTTAAAGGCCAGGCCCTTGCAGAATTCTTGGCTGCTCATCCAGTTCCGGAGCATTCAAAACTTCACGAAGATATCCCTGATGAAGTCTTCGAGTCTTATGCAACCTCAGAAGAGGAAGTGTGGCAGATGTTCTTTGATGGAGCATCGCGAATGGGCCCTAAAGGCAAAATTATTGCCGGAGTGGGGGTTGTGTTATATCCCCACAGAATCATGTCCTGCCCAGAGCATTCTCTTTGACAGAATCGTGCTCCAACAATGTGGCAGAATATAATGCTCTGCTCATTGGTCTTCAGCTCGCCCATGGAATGGGGTACGCTACCTCGAAGCTTATGGCGATTCAAAACTGATCATCAATCAGGTTAAAGGCGAATACGAAGTCCGCCATGAGGACTTGGTGCCTTATTACCATACAACCATCGAATTGGCTAACCTATTTGAAGGTTTCTACATCGGGCACGTGTCCCGATCTCAAAATACTAAGGCGGACGCCCTTGCTGCCTTAGCAACAACTCTAGCCTTGCCAGCCGACACCGAGTATCACCTCACAGTCACAACTCGACATCTTGTATGCTCCAAGCACATGCTAAGAACTCGAGAAGTCTATAATGTCTCGACGAATCTTGAGCTGAGGGATTGGCGCTTTCCTCTCATTGACTATGCTTTGCACGGTCTGCTTCCAGACAATCCTAAAGAAGCGGCTTCTATCAGACGAAGGTCTCTCCGTTTCTACTATGATCTGACTCTGAAGACACTTTACCGTCGTTCTTATGACGGTGTCCTCCTCCGTTGCCTTTCCAATTCAGAGGCACAGGAAGCGCTCCAAGAAGCGCATGATGGCACTTGCGGAGCTCATCAGCCAGGCCCAAAGCTTAAAGACAGGTTGCATAGGCTGGGATATTATTGGCCAACTATGATAGCCGACGCTATCCAATATGCACGAAGGTGTAAAGCATGTCAGATTCATGCGGACTTCATACACCAGCCTCCGGAGTTGCTCCACCCGACTGCTGCTTCATGGCCATTTGAAGCATGGGGAATAGACGTCGTAGGACCAATCAGTCCTTCTTCGACAAAAGGTCACCGGTTTATCCTAGCAATAACCGACTACTTCTCAAAATGGGCGGAGGCTATACCACTGGTTGAAGTCAAAACCTCCAATGTAGTTCACTTTATCAAGCACCACGTCATCTATCGATTTGGTGTCCCTAGGCGGATCATCCACGACAACGGTCCCCAATTCATAAGCCAAGTATTCTATCGGTTCTGCAATAAATACCGAATTCAGAATGTAGCTTCAACTGCCTATAATCCTGCTGCCAACGGCTTGGCGGAAGCATTCAACAAAACAATCATCAAGCTGCTCAAGAAATTCGTCTCCTCGAATAAGCGAGATTGGGACGAAAAGCTCGGTGAATGTCTTTGGGCCTACCGAACCACGGTGCGGACACCAACAGGCAATACGCCTTTTTTCCTGGTATATGGGTGCGAAGCAGTCCTCCCATTGGAAATTCAGATGCCATCATTGCGCGTAGCTCTGATTACTAAAATCACATCAGAGGACAATGATCGCCTACGCCTTCAAGAGCTCGAAGCTTTGGACGAGAAATGACTACAAGCTCAGCAGCATATCGAGCTATATCAAGCTCGAATCTCAAAAGCCTTCAATAAGAAGGTCAAACAGAGAGTCTTCCAGAAAGGAGACCTGGTCTTAGCCATCAGACGACCGATGATTATGACGCACAAGACCAAAGGCAAATTTCAGCCTAAATGGGAAGGACCGTTTGTAATAGAAACAGTCTATTCAAACGGAGCATACCGCCTCGCGACTGCAGAGGGCGACCTACTCATGATGCCGATCAATGGCAAGTTCTTAAAGAAATATTATCCTTAATCAAGGATCCTTCTCTTGATCAAGTTAACACTACACCTCTGATCAAGATCTCCGTGTCTGGAGCACACACAAAGAGAGCCTTTCTCTTCCTCCAAGTGAGATCATACAGCCGAAAACCAACAGGAACCTGGCCGCGCACCGGTTATCCTAAAGGGGAATCAAGGTTATGCAGACATTAACCTAATAATCCAATATCCTTTAACGATTAAGGATAGAGGAAAATGTTGGCCTATAAGCCCAACATAAGTCCTCGACAACTCATCATGCTGAGGGGAATAGCATGGCTAGTCCAACTCAAACGGTAGTTGGTAAAGACATATCAAACCCGTTGACAGCTGGAGATTTGCTAAAAATCCTAAGGGACCAGTTCCCATTTGATTCCCTCTCCAGAGTCACTTACCAATTCTCATCCATAGGATGGTAAGGCCACATATATTCCGCTGTTATGTTAACATTAAACTTATGACAGCAGTTCCCTCATCTCTCTCCGAGAGAATGAGACCTCCAGAGTCACTTACCAATTCTCATCCATAGGATGGTAAAGCCACATATATTCCGCTGTTATGTTAACATTAAACCTATGACAGCAGTTCCCTCATCTCTCTCCGAGAGAATGAGACCTCCAAAGTCACTTACCAATTCTCATTCATAGAATGGTAAAACCACTTATACATTTCGCTGTTACGTTAACATTAAACCTATGACAGTGATTCTCTCGTTTCTTCCCTTGGAAACGAGACTTCTCCCAAATTCTACTACAAACTCGATACTTATTGACATTTACAAAAGATAAGTATCACCAACCTTGAGCTTAGTAGCGTCTTAATCGGTTATGTCATTGCGACCTCTGAACCAGCAAACAGCTAAGTCTCAATTCCGAGCCCTGTTAACATTTACAAAAGACAAGTCTCGATACTTATTGACATTTACAAAAGATGTATCACCAATTTTTGATGCTTGGTGGCGTCTCATCCGGTTATGTCATTGCGACCTCTGAACCAGTAGACAGCCGAGTCTCAATTCCGAGCCCTGTTGACATTTATAAAAGACAGGTCTCGATACTCGTTGACATTTACAAAAGACGGGTATCACCAATTTTTTGAAGCTTGGTGGCTTCTCAACCAGTTATGTCATTGCGACCTCTGAACTGGCAGATAGTCAAGTTTCATCTACCATTGAGCTTAGTAGCGTCTTAATCGGTTATGTCATTGCGACCTCTGAACCAGCAGACAGCTAAGTCTCAATTCCGAGCCCTGTTGACATTTACAAAAGACAGGTCTCGATACTCGTTGACATTTACAAAAGACGAGTATCACCCCCTCTGAAGCTTGGTGGTTTCTCAACCAGTTATGTCATCGCGACCTCTAAACTGGCAGATAGCCAAGTTTCACCAATTTTTGAAGCTTGGTGGCTTCTCAACCAGTTATGTCATTGCGACCTCTGAACTGGCAGATAGCCAAGTTTCATCTACCATTGAGCTTAGTAGCGTCCCAATCGGTTATGTCATTGCGACCTCTGAACCAGCGGACAGCTAAGTCTCAACTTTGAGCCTGTTGACACTTACAAAAGACAGGACTCACAGATGCTTGCTGACATTTACAAAAGGCAAGTATCTCCCCTTCAGTCCCGCAAAGGGCTAACCTCGAGATCGCTGACGTCTTAATCGGTTATGTCATTGCGACCTCTGAACCGACGGATAGCCACGTCTCAAAGATTACGTCCTCAAGCAAGAACAAGATGGAGATTCAACAGAAGCCAAAACAAAAGAAAGAATTTCTATTAATTCCAAAAGATGGAGACACATGGAGGCACGTATACAATGACCTACAAGCGTACACTGTATGATCTGAGCCGCTCTCCGAGGGCGTTTAGCCTCGTCTTCCTATCATCAACAGCCTGGGCAAGCGCTTGTGACCTCAGCTCAGCCTCATCAAAGTCCACCGCCTGGGCCAGACGAGCTTCAACTTCCGCCAAAGTTGCCCTCTGTGATAACTCCTGCCGCGCAAACTCCTCACTCTGAGCTCTGAGCTCTTCAAGCCGCGCGGTTTCCTCAAGACGCACCGGTATGGCCTTGGATAAGAGGAGATTTGCTTTCCTGATCATCTCCTCAGCCTTCGCAATCTTATCCTCAGCGCCAAGAAGAGCACTAGTGGAGGCGTCAATTGCACTTCCAACTTTCGCTTGCCTTGTTTCCAAGGATTTCAAATCAAAGGAGACGGCCTTAACAGCCTCTTGAGCAGCAAGCCGGGCCTCGTGCCTTTGGGCAACAAGACAGGCGAGCTGCTCATCAGCTAAGGACGCCGGGTCTGAGCGATAGAGACGGCGCCACTCCTCTACAGCCTTCTCAAGTTCATCCACCAGGAGTTCTAAAGCAGCAGCTTGATGATACCCCTCAAAGTCCCGAATGCTCTCAATGTCACGGGAGAGGACCACCTTCAGCTTTGAGAACGGTATAGGCGAGCCCTTCAAAACTAGGTCGATAGTTCGCTCCAAGCTTCTATAAAAGCTATCGACCAGGTCACCTATGTAATCATTCTCGGCCTCAGCCATTTCTGGCAGGGAGGCAACCTCGGAATAGTCCACCAGCCTGGTCGACGCCGTCGCAGAAGAAGCAGCGGGAACACTGACAGTAGCAGGGCTAGCCGAAGGCGATCTCGGCGGAGTCCTCATCGAAACCAGCACGCCAGCCACCGCGGAGGTAGGACTGGCAACCACCTCTTGAGCAGCAGGCTCAACCACCAGGGTTGGAGAAGTAGGGCTCGCAATCACCCTCAATGCCGCACTCGGCAAAACAGTCCGCACCTCACTCGTTGATGTGATTGGGAGTGAGGATACCTCCGGCACTACCGCCCCTTCAACCTCTGGTCCTTCAGCTGATTTGGGCCGATAAGAAGGCAGGTCGCCGTACAGCGCGTCCAACACAGCAGCATCCGCTGTGGCCGAAGTGCTCATGTCACCTCTCGATCCCTCAGGAAGATCTACCGGCTCCCTTGAAGCTGATGCGTCTTGAGGCCAAACACCTGTAACAAGACTGCGGTTAGTCGGGACACTACATACAGAAAAAAGCCAAGAGGGTACGACAATACCAAAGGATGATGTTGCCTCGAACGTCTCGTCTGCCGCACCAGTCTCCAGAGGCTCCATCGAAAAATTTTTGGCAGAATCAACACGAATAGCCGGCTCGTTGTCACTTGCCGAGTATCCTGTGGACCACCCGATAGAGCTCGATGTCTCAGGACTCCCTTTAGAAGTCCCAACGCCTGAAGGACCAACATCAGCCGCGCCACTCCCAGACTCTTCCGAGTGAGCAGGGGAACCGGCTGCAGCCCCATAAGTGAATAGGGGATCATAATGTTCCCCTTGCTCTCCAGCCGTCTCGGCTCCTGCAACAAGAAAAAAAGGATGAGTTATTCGAAACACCGCCCAAAGCGCCTTCCCGAGAAGCGCTGCTTCGATTCCGCTAAGGGTTAACTTCGCCCTGGCTTAAAGTGCGGATTTCGCACAATCCTTCAAGGACATTCGCCGAGAGGCTTACCTTAGCCCTCTAAAAAAGGCGCTGACATGCCAGTCTCGCGAAGATTACTCAAAGAAAGAACTATGTCCTTAACTCCGCATACGGTTTAGCCCCGCTATGGCCAAACCTTCAGAAAAAAGCGAGCGAAGATCAGATGATTAGAAGATGAACTTTCATTGATTTAAAAAAAAAAAAAGGGTACATTGATATTACATCAAAGTTGTGTTTCATACAACACACCCAGTTGCTCGACAGGGTAATTTGTGCAAAAAAGCATACAAGTGGTTTTATCCGCTTCTAAGTCAAACCGACTGGACAGAGGAGGTCTTCCTCCTGCACAAGGCTGTAATCAGTGGTGCCGCAAAGACACGGTCATTATTCTCCACAAAAATGGCAGGTCTTGCCAGGCCATTTTTGTTGAAGCCTGGCAATAGAAACCTATCGCCGCCAACACGATAGATCACGTATAATGGGAATCGGCAGTGGAACCAGTGATCTAACGGGTGTGATGTCCGCCTTTCCAAAGTGGATCGCCCCCAAAAGCCACCAAAGTTGAAAGTTGGCAATGATGCCGGCAAACCCACAGGCAGCGCCTACTATCTTGAAGCAGATCATCTCCGACAAAGCGGCTACCAGCCTCACCTCAGAACGAATCATCTCGGATAAGAGGCTGCCAATAGCCTCTGGGACACGCACCCGCTGCCCCGAATTGTTCCTCCTGCTTAAAAGTAAAGCTTTAACCGGGGAAGCATAAGGCAATTTTATGGTTCCTTCCATCAAGTCACAAGATTGGCGAGCATAGCCCACTGCAAGGCAAATCAGAACAGATTAGCAGTTAAGCACAGAAAAAACTGCAAATCAGAATCTTTTGGGTCAAAGCAATCCAATTTCAGTAAAGCAGAGGATAAGCCTCGCTTGCACAACATTGATGGGCTGGCTCAGCAAACGCCAAGTCCTAGCCTCGCCTATATGGCTAAGCCAGACTGATCCCGTGGGATACAGTTTTAGCTCCGCCTATATGGCAAGACTGGCTCAACTATTGAAGAGACCAAGTCCCAAGTTCTGCTTGTGCAGCGGACTTAACATGCAATGATCTTCCAATGATCAGGTCAAGATGATAGCTTCACTGGGAAGCTATGCCAAAATCCTTCTCTGCAGATCAGTTAAATAGAGAACAAGGGAAGCTAATCCCTGAAGCAGCTGCCAAAGCTGAATTAAGGGAGATGAATTCCCTAAAATCGGTGAAGTCGTTGAATGATCAAGACTTACCGGTCCTTGGCCGGATAATGACCAGAGTGGGCATTCCCACTAGTTCAGAGATCTGAGTATCTCTTTCAAACCAAGAGAAGAGAAGAGAGGCAAAGCACTTCTCTTCAGAGGACCTCAAGTGTCCTATTTATAGGCCCATGGCCTGAGCGCTGCCGCCTCAAACGTGGAAGCATGAGCGCATTTAAGGCATTTATCACGCCTTGAGAAAAGGGACGGTCTCCTTTGGAACCGTGCAAAGGGAGAAACGTCTCCCTCATAAAGGCACTTATTGCGCCTTGAAGAAAGGGAATATCCTCCCTCGGAAACGTGCAAATCGGAGAATATCTCCCTCGATCAGCACGAAGAAAGGAGTAATCCTCCTCGTAACCAGCCCACGGCAGTTGATCTCGGGAAAGCGACATGCCCTCCCAAGCGAACATGTCATCAGAAGCCCAAATGCGGGGCTACTAGCTGCGAAGCTACCCAGTCTACGTGATTCCTCGGCGAATCTACATCCCAAAGCAGGATTTAAAGCGAAGCTGAACTCAACCATCATGGCGAAGTTCATACTCCACACACCACCAATCAAAGCAGTTCAAAGTATTTCGAGGTCTGAGCCATTGCAGACTTCTGAAAACTTTGAAGGGGGTCTTCTTGACACTTAAAAAAAACAAGATTCTTATTGGTCCGAACAATGTCTAAACTTGTTGACATTTACAAAAGACAAGTGACAGACGAGCTGAAGACCAGTTTTCACCCATCTCCGAGGGACAAGGAAGCAACTTGGACTCCACTGATCCAGCAAGCAGACAGTGAACCCGGATTGTTTCTAAACAGACCTCAGCAGGTCTAAGGTGCTAGCACTTAGCATCACACGAGCCCAAAGGGATAGCCTCGCTTGAGAGGCTAATATCACTCGACTTCACCTCGAAGCCATCCAAAGCCTCGCCAGGAAGCTAACTCGCAAACTTCGCCACAGAGGACTTCCAGCTCCGCCAAAGGGTTTCTTCGGACTTCGCCAGAAGCTGCCTCTAGCTCCGCTACGAGCTCAATGCGGACGGCTCCGCTATGAATCTGCCACGGTCAACCTTTGACCAATCAAATCTCCGGATGAGATCGGAAGCAATCAGATCAAATCTAATTAAGATCAAATCAGAGATCAAATTTGGCAGTTGATTGCCACGATCTCTTGACTCTTCTAAAACGAGTAAGAGGATCAGGGGAAATCCTCCAACGATATGGAAAGGATCGAGAAGGTCAACCGACCTGCCAATTCTAGCTTCGCAGAAGCTGATCTTAGCCTCGCAGTAAGGCCACTTTCCAGATTTTAAACAGATTCGATTCAATCTGTTTCCATATTTTCAAGGGACGATTATACCCTTGCTCTCCCTATAAATAGCCCGCCAGGGGTACAAGGAGAGACACATACGAGGATCGATCGATCAAGACACAGAGGCATACAAGAGGACTCCACAAGCAGAGGCTTCTTCATAACGCACCGTGCGCTCTCGAATTCAGAGACCTTTTAGAGAATTGCTTTCTCTATTCAGGGTGTTGATACCCTAACATCGTCCTTCTTCTCAAGGAATCTCCGGAACCAGGCGAGAAGGAATTCCTAATTGAAGGCGATTTTGAGAAGCAGCAAGAGGGTTCTACCAACCTTCTGTTCTCTGATTCCCCGAACCAGGCGAGAAGGGAATCTCATCGCTCGCATCGTCAAAGGGACAAAGTGGTCGCGCGCTGACCAGACTCCTATCGGCACACTTCTCCAGAATCTCTGAGGGGATCTACTTGTAATCTTTTTAAGAATACTTGTAATTTAGCTCCTCAAACTCTTTTTTGTAAGTTTTCCCCCTTTGCAAACATAATGGAAAACATATATATATATATATATATATATATATATATATATATATATATATATATATATATATATATATATATATATATCTTACCTAACTATCTTTCACGTAAATACTAAGACTTCTTGAGGCCAAAATATTTAGCTAATCAATAATTAAGTTTTTCTTTTCAAGTATTAAGTAATCTTCATTATTGATCGGGGGAAAAACGCGTACAAAAAGTATATGTTTTGAAATGAAGATTTAAAGTGTGTGTGTTTTGGCTTCCTCGATACTTCCGTTATAGCATAGAGGCTAAAACGAGTCGAATCCACAAGGACGGGAGGCGATAGAAGCTTTATCGGTTGATTCACGTGTTTGTTAAAACGTTCTTCAAAGTTTTAAAGAATGAAAAGAAAAGAAAGCAAAGATTGAAAAGAGAAGTACGGTGAAACACAAAGAAGTGGGAAACATAGAAAAGAATGATTTTTGTAGTTTTATTTTTATATCTAAAATAAAGTGAAAAAGAAAGAAAACTCATGGCTACTAACTACTAATGACTCCACCAACAAGCTAACCTCTTAGTGATTGTTGCCTCACATGTATCATTGGCCATCACTAGTCCTTGGTTCAAGAGCGATTCAAAGCATGACCCATATGTAACTCATCACAACCCAACACAACAAAACAAGTTCAAGCTACACTTAAACCATCAAAACTAAAAGTAAGCATGGAGTAAAGTAATGTTAGCTTGTTAGTGGTTAGGAAGTTAGAGTTAGATCCATCATCATGAGCCATCAATGGCTCTTACAAGAGCAAAGCCAAACGAGGCTATTAGATTCATGTGGATTATCAAATAAGAAGTTAGATTAGTTGGTGTTAGTAGTTAGTTGCCATGAGTGAAAAGTTTAGCTAAACATGTAAAAGAGATTAGAGAGAAGAAAACATAGAGAGGTAAAGAGAGCACCTTTCATAGATTGTCATCTTCTATTACAAGCACTCTTCCATTCCAAGCATGTACCACTCTCTCTCCCTATTACAAGATCTAAAATAAATGGAAAATATAATGGAGGAAGAAGAAGAAAAACTACACAAAACTACCCTAAACTACAAAATGGAAAATGAGAACTACCCTAAACCTTGCATGTCTTGCTTTTCTTAAACCCAGGGGGTATTTATAGCCACCAGGGAAGAGGGGGGCAAGGGGACAGGCCCTTGCCCAAAACGCGGCGGGGGCCGCGGCCATACTAGGGCCGTGCTCGTCCCTTCTGTCCCCTGTCAGGCCCTGTGTCCAGTTTTAGTTTTGCAACCCCTGGTTTTGATGAATCAGCTCCCCTAGGTCAATGACTATCTTTAATAGGCCTTTAATTACCAATTAAATGGTGATTTAGGGTCTTCTTCTTCATTGCACACCATGGATCTAGAATCAAGCAAGCAAAGCTTTATTAGCAAAATTTAATATGAAATCAATGTGAAGATGTGATATAAGTTATGCAAAGTTAGAGACTAATCACACCCCCACACTTATCTTTTGCTCGTCCCGAGCAAAACAAAAAACTAAGAAATTATTACACCACTTTCGCAGGTGACGCGATTGCACTGAGCATGTGCAACAAGTCGTTAAACCTCTAAGTTTCCCCTAGAGGAGGAGTTTTGTCTCCTGAGGGTTTTCAGCGGATTACACCCACAAAATCCATAAAGAAAGAAATCAAATGTTAGTATTTTGAAAACACATTTTGAAATAGAGAAAAGTGTTGAAATATTTTTGCGAAAATATAAGTGATTTAAGGTCATAGGTTAATCAGAAATTGTTCTTTCTTAAACTAAGTCAAAATGCAAAAAAACTTGTTATAAAGTAAATGTAAGAATTTAAAATTGAATTGACTCTTCGATCTTTCATAAAACTCTTAGGAAAATATGCACTTTGTGAACTGTGAAGATTTTTGGGATATCGACTAAAACTTTCATGCCATTTATTTAATATATATATATATATATATATATATATATATTATATTATTTTTTTCTTTTTTTCTTCCCTTAGTTTTCTTAGGCTTTCTTATTTACCCGGGTAGTGAGCCTTTAGCCGGTGACTCCCAAATCAGATGGTCTTAGGGCACCAGATGAGAAAACATCCCTCAGACTTAAGGACTCGAGTAAACAAGGCCACAAAACTAAAGGGGATTATTTTGTTTTTGTCTACCGTCTTAGGTATGAATTATCATGCTTCCTGAGGCATAATTACCCAACTTTAATAAGTGATTTTACACATATTTTTTTTAATATATATATTTTTATGGCATTTTCAGTCTTCGTTTCAATCCCAAAAATTGTGTAAGTGTGGAGTGCATAAATCTAAGGCAAAAAATTTAAGATCAAATTATCTTTTCAATCTTACTTTCTTATCTTATAATTTAGACAAGATCTATTATTTTGACTCAGTTTAAAATTTCATAATTTGAGGTCTTCCTAATTCCTAAGATAATCTTAATTTTCTTAAAAATAAATCAAAAACTATTTCTCTTGTTTCAAAAAGTTTTGTAAAAAGAAAAGAAAAGTTTTTATATAAAAGTTTTTTTTTATTTACAAAGAAGTGTAAAAGAAAGAAAATATAAAACTAACTACGTTAGTAAACCCTCCCCCACACTTATCTCATGTATGGTCCTCAATGCATCGTGAATGTGTAAATACATGAAACAAATGAATAGGGAAGGAAGATTACCTCAAGGGGGTGGCTCCGGTGGTGGTCTGATTGGGCCAAGCGTTGCTACCCAAGCAAAATAGCGTGGATCGTGCAGGAACCCTCCAATGACCTCTTTAATATGACCCAATAAAAGGATGATTGATTGAATGGTCTTATTGAAAAGTTTATCCCCATCTAATGGCCAATTTCTAAAAATAATTACTGAGTCATTTTCTTCAACAGTCCTGTCCAACAATGAAGTATGATTTTGAGAGATGAGTGATTTGGACTCAAATGGAACAGAAATAAAAATCGATACCGACTCAGGAAGTTGACTCAGATCAAGTCGAGAGTCAACAATGAGAGTCGAAATTGGTTCAAAAATAGAGTCCAAATCAAAGAATTGACGTTCACACACTGTCCCCATTAATGAAGCGTGATCATAAGATATTGGTGATTCTATTTTACGGTGTATGGGTACAGGATTCAATGTTGACTCCGGAAAAGAGAAAAAAATCTGGTAAGGATACCAGGGTCATTATTGAATTAAAAAGTAAAAAGGAAACGCCAACTTGAGGTTCAGGATCACTGTCAGGTTCGACTTCAATTTTAGGAAAGGGATAACTTACCAGAATGTCCAGCGACTTTCATAACTTGGAGTATGGTCAAGTTTAAATGTGTGTTCTGAAATTGAATCTAGATTCCCAAAATGACATGATTCTTGGGTCCAATCTAGATTCCCTTGTATTTTTCATTTATTTTAGATCTTGTAATAGGGAGAGAGAGTGGTACATGCTTGGAATGCAAGAGTGCTTGTAATAGAAGGTGACAATCTATGAAAGTGCTCTCTTTACCTCTCTATGTTTTCTTCTCTCTAATCTCTTTTACATGTTTAGCTAAACTTTTCTCTCATGGCAACTAACTACTAACCACCAACTAATCTAACTTCTTATTTGATAATCCACATGAATCTAATAGCCTCGTTTTGGCCTTGCTCTTGCAAGAGCCATTGATGGCTCATGATGATGGATCTAACTCTAACTTCCTAACCACTAACAAGCTAACATTACTTTACTCCATACTTACTTTTAGTTTTGATGGTTTAAGTGTAGCTTGAACTTGTTGTTTGTGTTGGGTTGTGATGAGTTACATATGGGTCATGCTTTGAATCGCTCTTGAACCAAGGACTAGTGATGGCTAATGATACATGTGAGGCAACCATCACTAAGAGGTTAGCATGTTGGTGGAGCCATTAGTAGTTAGTAGCCATGAGTTTTCTTTCTTTTTCACTTTATTTTAGATATAAAAATAAAACTACAAAAAACCATTCTTTTCTATGTTTCCCACTTCTTTGTGTTTCACCGTACTTCTCTTTTCATTCTTTGCTTTCTTTTCTTTTCATTCTTTAAAAACTTTGAAGAACGTTTTAACAAACACGTGAATCAACCGGTAAAGCTTTTATCGCCTCCCGTCCTTTTGGATTCGACTCGTTTTAGCCTCTATGCTATAACGGAAGTATCGAGAAAGTCATAGCACACACACTTTAAATCTTCATTTCAAAACATACACTTTTTGTGCGCGGTTTCCCCCGATCACCAACCAACCAATAACCTCCAACCTCCAAAATAAATGATAAAATGGATGGTTTACAGAGGAAACTCAAGAACACAAACACACCACATACCACATAAAAGATATGTATCAAATATCAACCATAAAAGAGATAAATAACTTCCCAAAAACAACAGTGAAATCATAAAAGAATTTATCCATACAAAGGTTCATGCCAACCTTAAAACAAGTTTCAAACCATAAAATAAGTACTACAATATATAAAAACACATGTCCAAACCAAATACTACATGTTCAAATAGAAGAGTACAAAAATAAAGATATGAAAACATAAAAAACTCCAAGGTAACTATAAAATCTCTCCCCCTTTTTGTCATCAACACAAAATGGGTCACTCTTCCTGAAAGTCTGGATTTTCAGGAGGAGCTGGTTCCTCAGAAGAAGCTAGAGGAGGCACCCAAGGTTCAAATGGAGGACCCGATGCAGGAAGAGGCTGTGCGTGACCTCTCAGAAGAGGAACATGCCAAGAGTGCCTACTATAGCTCTCATCAACGCACGTTTGTAGATAACGAATGGATGAGCAGATATATTGCAGGTCATTCTGAACTTCATGCTCAATCCTTTCAAAATGTACAGTCATCTTCAGATCATGTTCACGAACCTGAGTAGAGAGAGCAGTGTATGGGTCAACAGAGGCTGAGGAGGTTGAAGAGGATCCAGAAACAATGGCAGGAATGATAGGAGGGGGCTGAAGAGCAGGAGCACGTTCCCTAACACGCATCCTCTTTAGGAGAGTGTTGTTGATGTCAACAGATGGTTCGATGGATCGTTCAGTAGAAAGATTAAATTTTAAGAGTTTGAAAAGTCAGATAATGAGCATCCCAAATGGTAAGTGCCAGTTTAGGATCAGAAGGTGCTCAGAGAGCATGAAATTGATGATGAGCTTAGGAATGTTTACTCTAATGTCTTTCAGAAGGTTATAGATCAAGAGGGGAGCAGAACCCCGAGCATGACTATATTCTCCTGATTTTGGCAGAAGATTATATATAACACTATCTTAGTTAGGACTTAGGCATTGCGCGTGTAATACTTTACCTCCTCGTTCTTAACTAAGCCGGAGTTATTATCATCTTGGAGTAGGAGAGATTAGGTGAGGGCAAATTCACCGTCAGGATATTCAAAATTATCTATATCAACATTATATATATATCTATACCCTCACAAGAGAGATGTAACAAATGGGCAAATTTTTCTAAAAAAATGTTAATATCTTTGCCTAGAACCCTAGATCTAATATGATAATTTTGAAAAGTCAGATTAGAATAGAAATAATGCATAAGCTCAGGGTGGACAGGTTCTTTGATGGTGACTAGGTATTCTAAAGAGCTTGTGTTCAAAATATTTGCAAGATTTAAATGCTCAAAATCAACAAGCACTACAGTTCTACTAGAAACCACATGTTTATTACCTATGTGATGTATTCTGAGAAACAAAGGGGCTTGATGAGGATTTGAGTTATTTACCTTTCTCAGATCTAAGGCTTTTAGACATGGTAATGATAGGAAGATGATAAACAAGATTATGGCAAGAATTAAAGAGAGATTTCAAGATAAAATTATGAAACAAAAGAGATTAGATAGATTTAGGGTTTAAACCTTGAGGAAACTGAAATTTTCCCTTGAAATCAAGCGAATCTGAAGCCAGAAAGTGAAATTCAATATTTTTAGGGACCAATTTGAGTTTAGATGGGGTTTGAGAGAGATGAGATGAAGGGAATTAGTGAGGAGAAGAAGAGGGAGTCGGTGGAGGAAGAGAAAAGTGAGAGAGAGTTGGAAATTTAGAGTTTTAAACCCGGGTAAAAACACAGTAGATCTGACACTCGATCGACCGCCCGGTCGACCGGGGTCTAACCGAGAGCATCTCAGTTTCAGTCGGTCGACCGGTCGGTTGACCCACTTAGGCCAAAAATTTTTCTGTACCAGGTTTCCTCGGTCGATGTGGTCGACCGGACCTATTCCAGGTCAACTCGATCGACCAGTCGGTCGACCGGGACTACCTAAAAAGCAATTTTTAAAAAAAATTAAAATTAGGGTAGAAAAATATTTTAACTTAGATATTTTTATACATAAAGCAGAAATATAATACCAGAAATCTTATAGGCATGGAAAACACAAAAAATGATATCAAAACAATTTTATTTTATTTAAAATATATTTTTCATCATATATTAAGCAAAAAAAAAAAGATATTGAAGCCGAATACCCTTAACAGGTTCTGAACTTCTCCCCGTCATTCCTCTAGATAAGAGTTGAGGCGCACAATTGCTATCTTGATTTATTGTTTAATTATGGTTTAAATAGGATACCCAACCGCAAGATAGATATACAAACAATATGTGTGTGAGTGTGTGTGTGTGTGTGAGCAAATAAATTAATCTATGTACACATACATGCAAAGATATCTATCAAACAAGTGAGCATGGGTAAACACTATAAACATGGGCTAGTATAAAGATCAAAAGCAAAATCAAGAGACTAGCTCAAGTATAAGTAAGCCAAAAAAATCATGTATACACAACTAAAATATATAACAAACATGAAAAGCTAGCTATTCTTATGCATATATAGATCTAGTTAGAATTGAAATTTTCAAGTGGAGAGGTTACCAAATCATAGGCAATTTCCAAAATAGCTGCTTCTTGAAACCGATGTAATATGACAGTTGATCCTTTAAGCTCCGATGCATTCACCACCAAGGCATCATCTCCCCCTATGTTTTAGAGGAGGACGATACGCCTACATTAATTAAGTTGGATGTGTCTTTTGGTACTCAAATCTTTTTGGGTCCTATGGGGTTAGTACTTTGTCGAACCCAAACATTTTGTGTAACATATTTAACTTTGCATAACAAAATTTTGCTAAATGGCCTTTGCGGTCGAAATGTTCACACGTGTACACTTTGTCATATATGAAAGTATGCTTATGTTGATGTGTATGTGCATGTTGTGCATGTTTTCCATGGTGTGCGTGAGATGAATAAGTTGTATATTTCCTTTGAGTTTTTTCCCTTAGGAAACATAAAATTAAATTAGTTCATATCAAATGCACACTATTTCAAAGTGGTATCCAAAATATCAATACATTTTTAGATATCTAAAAATCTATTTTGTTAGAAAGAATATTAGGGCTTTTGTCGTTACAAACAAGTTTATATTTATTAAAATCCTTTTTTGTTTTCTCAAAAGAAATATATAGTTCATTTTTCTCTTAAAAATAATTTCTAACTTATTCTTTAAAAGTAATTTTAGTTTTCAATTTTTTATTTTGTGCAAGAGAATTTCATATCTATTTTGTAATTCTTCAAAAACTTGTGCAAGTTTATCCATAGTTAAATCATCATCTTCTAGAGAGGTTTCGAGATTTACCATGGAGGTCTCCTCTCTATTTGCCATGAAGCAAACGTATGCGGAATCAATCTCCTCTTCGGAATCCATTTGAAAATCATCCCAAATGGTTACCATCGCCTTCTTCTTCTTATTCACATTCTTGGAGGTAGTAGCTTGAAGTGAGGGGCAATTCGCAATGAGATGGCCCATCTTCTTGCAGTGAAAGTAAAAAACCCGTCTCCTCTTTCTTCTTTTCAAATCTTTCTTGAGGTTTTCCTCTTCAGAAGTTGCTTTGTCTTTCTTTCTTGTAAAATATTTTTTCCACTCCCCTAATAAGCATGACAAAGTCCTCATCTCCATCTTCAGATGAATCTTCTTCGTCGATGGTAGAGGGAGTAGTTTTAAAAGCAATAGCTTTCTTCTTTGGTGTCTCCCTTTCTTCTCGTACTTTCATCTCCATCTTACATATCTTGAGATTTTCGATGAATATCAAGAAGTCCATTTCTTCGCTATCATTGAGTTCCTTCAATGTTGTGGCCTTTACTTCCCAAGCTTTAGGGAGAGCTCTAATGACATTCTGAATCTTTTGGTTATTGTCAATGGTGTCACCTAAAAAGATAATCCATTAGTAATCTTTTGGTAAACCGAGTAAGCATCTCATCGATACTTTTATTTTCAAGCATGTAAAAATTCTCATATTGAGAACGAAGCAAGTCAACTTTAGATCTCTTGACTTGCGATGTCCCCTCATGAGTAATGATTAACACATTCTAAACCTCATAAGAAGATTTACAATTAATTACACGTGAAAGTTCATCATCATTTAATGCTTGTGTAAGTGCATAATGGGCTTTGGCATTGGCCTCATAATCCTTGACGGTTGCTTTGGATCATGTATCCTCATTACCGTGAGGTTCAATAAATTCTTTGGTAATGGTCTTGGTAACTCTAACTTCTAGAGACTTGAGGAATAGAGTCATCTTGACCTTTCAAATTGGGAAGTTCAATCCATAAAATTTGAGTGGGGACTTGATGCTAGAGAAGTCGTGTGATGTCATGAAAACAAGTATAAGTATATAAACAAATAGCAAGTGCAACAAATGAATATAGCCAAATCAAAAGATCTCCCTAGGGTGGTTAAATCAAAACTAGGGTTAGGCTCTGATACCAATTGTAAATCACCTAGAGGAGGGTGAATATGTGATGGCTATACTAAATGACAAATAATGCGGAAGTAAAATTTACTTACTAGCAACCTAGAAATATCAATCACAACACAAAAAATACTTACAAATAAGTAAACAAGATAAGTGTGCAAGTAAGTAAGAGAGAGTAGAGTGAAGAGAGAAAGAGTTAGCAATCACAAACACGATAATATGTTCTAAGGTTCGAGCCACTACTCTGCGTCCCCGCCTTCAACACTTTAAAGGATTTTCACTATGACCGATCTCACTAGATCGTCAGCCGTTATAAGTTCTCATGAGAACTCTATGGACTCACAAGTCCTCTCTCGCGGTGCTGTAATACCAACAACAGAGCTCACTAGCTCACTTAAGGCCGCAACCCCTACAACTTCACAATAGAAGAAAATCAGTGATCTTCTCTTGATCACAAAAGGATAACAAGTACAATCCTATAACCAAGATAAGGAGGTGAAGCTCTATGGGATTGTATAGTAGAAACAGCTTGTAAAGATGTAGAGGAAGGCTCAAGCTAAAAATCA
Source organism: Agave tequilana (assembly GCA_038442645.1). Classification (NCBI taxonomy): domain Eukaryota; kingdom Viridiplantae; phylum Streptophyta; class Magnoliopsida; order Asparagales; family Asparagaceae; genus Agave; species Agave tequilana. The sequence continues at coordinate 110,940 of JAVJIF010015789.1, forward strand.
AGTGTATAGAATTTTGGCTCAAATGGAAATCTTTTAAGAAAAAGAATTAAAACTTGATTTGATGATTAAATCTTGTTGTAAACTTGTAAAAACTTGTTAATGGATTTTTCTATAGTCCTACTATTTATAGAGGATGAAAACATGAGGAGAAAACCCAATAGAGTTATTAGGAAAAGACCCAAAAAAGACAAATAGAAAACTAGCAGTTGGAAAAAAAATCAGGATTGCGTCCAGAAACTCTTAGAGCGACCTTTGAGTCCAAGCCAGAGTCACGTTAAAATGAGGATTGCGTCTTCACTGAGAACATGTCTAAGCATGGTTATCAAGTCTTAGGACCAGATGAGGGTCGCGTTTAACGCGACAGTCGAGTCCAATTGAGAGTGCTTTTTTCTACATACAAGGAGTATGTTCCTGCTTCTGTAATCACTTCAATAGTATACTAGAAAAAGTAATCGACAAGTCTACCGATTCAATAATACACCAACAAACTAACAAGAGTTCATGACAAGTGCTAGGCTAAATTTCTAAGACACTTGTGATAATCTTTCCTGGAGGCTTTAAGCAGTTCAACAATATACTCACGAAGACCAGAATCCAGATAGAATTAAGCTCAGGACATCTCGAAAGATTTCCAGTCTTAACAGAATACTCTTGAAGACCAGAATCCAGATAGGATTAAGCTCAGGCTCAAAAGATTAACAGTCCAATTGCGAAGAGTCTGAAATGAAAGTGAAGTCCAAAGTATTCCGAAATCCGTCCCAGTCAACCGCGGAGTATCAAAAATTTTGGAGGAGGTTCTGTAGGCTGTCTAAAAATCATCAAAGAAAAGTCATCAGACGTGAATCTCCCAACATGAAGGTCATGTTTCAATTAAAACGTGGACCTCACGTCCAAAAAGAAACGCGAACATCAAACGCAGGTCTGAAGAATCCTGCGTCTCACTTCAAACGCGAGTCTGAGCAACATCGCATCCTATTTCAACCGCAGGTCTGAGCAACTCTGCACTCCACTTTAGACGCGGACTGAGAAACCCTACGTCTCACTTTAAACGTGAGTCTGAGCAATTCCACGTCCTATTTCATGCACAGGTCTGAGCAACTTTGTGCTCCTCCTCAAATGCGGGTCTGAGCAACTCCGTGTTCTGGCGGAGACACGGGTTTAAGCCCTGCGTCTATATAAATACGAAGTTCGCATCCAGCGCGAGACCCGCATTTTTGTTGTAACTGATCCCCATTACTCGGTTAATTAACTTCCTACGTAATGTGGGAGTTAATCCCTATTATGGAGAAATTTTAGGGGACAATAATACCCCTTTGACTTCCTATAAATAGCCTGAGCATCTATGAAGAAAGGGGAATCTTTTTTAGCAGAGAGGACTTTTGGAGAGGAAGTCAGAGAAGAGAAACATAAGCTTTGCTTGAGAGCTGAGTATTCTCAACCTAAAAGCATCTTGCTTTTTCAGAAAGGAGAAATCAGTAGACTCTAAACACTTAATGTATTAAAAATAGAGCTCCCTTCTGATTGATCTTGGAGAGCATCCTGAAAAAAAGCTTGTCATTCGGCCAGTCAATGGAGAACACAAATCACTCTTCATCGCCACACGAAGAATCCAGCAATAAATAAAGAGGAGAACCATTTATTCTCTCCTCTTTTGTAATCAGAATCGTTCCATTGTAATTTTCATCCACTTAAAGAAATTTACTTCGCGCAACTTTTCTGACCAAAACAACTATGGAAAGAAACCAGCAAGCCCCCTTCGCTAACGAATACATAGGAATCCCTTCACTCCACCAGAAGCTTAAGGCGCGTCGATCGGAGAACCTACGAAGCTGAAGAGGACTCCGAGGGCACTCGGCGTTTTTGAACACCAAAGTTCCCTTGGATTGAGGATATAGCGGATCTAGTCTAGGAACGACTCAACCAAGCGACTCAATAGTTGCAAAAAGGGATAGGTACAGTAAGTTGAGGCCCACTGACTCCCTGTTATCTGGGGAGATCACCACGCTCCACTTCCCAAAGAAGTTTATAATGCCATCCTTTGATCATTACTCGTAAACCTCCAACTCACTCTTCATCTCCGCCAGTATCAAGATAAGATGGTGGTTCATGCCCATAATGACCTCCTTCTCTGTCGAGCATTCCCACCCAGCCTCAAGGGGGTCGCCTGTAGCTGGTTT
>JAVJIF010015790.1:0-103239 GCA_038442645.1 Agave tequilana
AGTCCTTTGCCCAACAATTCCTCCACACCATCTCTCATCTTCCAAACTAAACCTTCTCTGACTTCTCTCTACTCCAAACCTCGCTCCTCCTTCAACAACAACATGCAATGCTTCTTCTCTCCCCACTCTCCCCTCCGTTTCCTCGCGACCATTTCCTCGCGACCATTGTCTTCAGCAACCAGAGCACGATGACGACTGTGGATCCGGACAAGCAGGCACAGGCAGCAGCAGCATATCACGGCGCAGTCTCCAGTCAGCAGGCCGCACTCATCCTCCATAGATTTCATGGCTGAACAAGAGGAGGGGAAGGTATTGATTGATGAAGAGGCATTGGTACAGAAAAGAAATTGGTGGTAGAGTGTAAGCAAGTGCAATAGCTGTTTAGGCTTTATGCACAAGTAACTTAGAACAAAGAGGTGCAGCAGTTCCTCCTCCGAATATTGCTTCATTTGTTTGCAAGGAAGTGCAGACCATATGAGCATATAACTCTTCAGCAACATGAAGACTACATGAAACAACTGTAGAGTTTGAGACAAGATACGAAAATGGAAATCACGCTTTAAAGATGTATCCGTATGCAAAAGAAAATTGCAACCAAAGATCACAAAATACATCAGTTTTCTTTCAGAGATCTCAGATCAGTAACAAACAACCATACATTTGTCTTTTGATTTTCAGAAAATTCTGCCCTCCTCCATCTAGTTCTTTGAAAATTTACAAGAGAATCAAGGCCTAAATACAAATAAATCGAATGGACAACTAAAAACAGAAAAGAAAAAATTATTGCCTTTAAAGGAAAAAATAGTGGAAGGAGCCCTCAAAACATTCCCAGCATAAATAAAGAGAATAAGCAAACAAAAAAAAAAAGGAAAGGAAGAAATCAAAACAAAAAAAAAAGAATGTCAGGATGTTCGGGTCAACATAAACTCGATCATAAATCTCTCTGACTCTTCCAACTTGTTTTGCTGTAGTTGCTGAAATTGCTGAAGTCAGTACTGTAGTCTTGGCTTCAAAAGCCATCCTCTGAAATAGTCTAATCTCTGCAGATTGTGCAGAGAAGAGTTCGCTCTGACCAGGTCTGATGCCATTACTGAGATCAATGTCAGCTAACCCATCCAAAGCTCTCATCACCTGCAAAGAATGACATCAAGATTACGTCCAAGGCAAGTTTTCTCGTGAAATAAGATGGAAGAACTGAAACGTGGGAATTACCAGCCCCATCCGAGGCCTCATTGCTGCTGAGTGGCGAACGCAAGCAGCGGCTGTCTCAATCATTCGAAACATCTCACTCTCATTGTAGTTCTTTTCAAGCCTCGGATCAGGTAAAACCATCAAAATCTCTGGTTTCAAGTGCCTGAGACATCAGTGGTCGTGCCTGGAGAACAATATCATATCAAAGTTTTTTAGGAATTGGCCATGATGAATTTATTGGTTTGGGTTAGGGAAGGACCAAACCAAACAACCTAAATAGCAACCCATAATTGTAGTGTCTAATCATATCATATCATGGGCCAAAAAAAAATTAATGTTGCATATTTGGTATAATAACAAAAAGATTTTGCATTTTTTCTGCTAATCCATCAAATAAGGAGAACATGTACAATTATTCTCCACCTTTCAACTCATTTGCTTTTCTATATGACAACAATATTTTGGCAGTAAAATTGTGTCCATGAAGAAATAGACCCCAAACGTCGTGTAAGATGTAATCCAGTAGCCGTTCATGTTTGATTTTCTCCCTAAGTTGATCTCCATACAGCGGACTTGGCTGTATGCTTAGTTCACAGTAACTTGTTCATTTTTTTGATGGTTAGCAGTACTCATTTGTTCACAATCAGCAGAATAGAATGTTCGCTTCATCGCAAAAGAAGACTAATCCATTACATTTTGCACAACTAAGCATAATCTTAAATACAGTAAGCAAAAGTTAACCAATATACATTCTGGTTTGAGAACTTAAACAAATCAACTGTGCTTTGGGCTTAGCAACCTGATCCAAATCAGTAAACACATGTCAAGACAATGACGGCACATCAGACTTTTAAACCAGTTTGTCAGGGCATATATTGCTTAACGTAATGTATCAATATGGAACCATGGAAATGAGATGCCCAAATCACATAGTGGTCAACCGAACTAATTTTTAGAAACTAAAACAAAAATAGATTCTTTTAAAATCTTTCTTTCTTCAAAAAGAACAAGCAGATACAGATTCTTTTTCATCAGTAACAACTTGAAAGTTGGCAACTCGGATGCAAACCATAGTATGAAGTTATACTCCTGACATGATATTATTAGAAATTAGTTTTTGCTCCATTATTTCTATCTATTTAACTTCTATAAACTTTGAAATTCTCCATGATTAACCTCTTCTACTGTATGAAACTTTTTTATTTTGCTTCTTATTTTATTTTCCTTATCCTTCCAATTTTCTAGTTTTCTCGCTTTATGTTTAGAGAGAACAATTGAATCTGAACCAAAACAAGTGAGATGACCAAAACTAATGATTTGCGTCCAGATCCCGAGCAATCGGATTATGGATGATGTAATATGTGTGGATCACAATCACCTTCAATACAAGAGAAAGGGAAACTAGAGTTTTGAGAAAAAAGAGATAAGAAATTGGATAGATTTGGGCTTCACACCCATTGCATACCATCGGGCTTCACACTCCTTACATAACCTCAAGATCTCAAATCTCAAGAAATTAACTGAAATATTTTATTCATTCATTCAATACCAACAAGAAAGGTCTTGAGGCCTATTTATAGGCTTTAAATAAGTCCAATCTAAAATGTAACCGATGTGGTACTAAATTTTCAAATAAAAGAAAATAACTAAATTCAAGATAAACTAAAGCATAATATTAAAATTAATAAAGAGTGATGTCCTCATCATTTCCCCCAGGGTGGGAAAAACTCGACCATGTCGAGTGCAGAACCCCCACACGAAGCAACTCAATCGGGTCATGATGATGATCGAGACCATCGCTCGTGCATCAAGTTCAAATCAAGGTGATGACGATGAGACTGGCCTCCGTAACACATCAGCTGCAGTCGATGGTAGATTTGGAATTGCACATGCAACAGAGAGTCAATTCGCTCTATTGAAAATCGAACCGATATCAGGATCTCATTGAATATCCAACTTATCAGAAATGAAAGTAATCCTCTTCAAGACTCTAGATAGATGTATACGTCAAGCGTCCAACTGACTCACAGTTCTAAAAGGGAACCTCTCAGAGTGAATCATAATCATCATCACATTTTTAACTGAAATTCCTGCAAGATACTATGTGGATAGATAGCAAATTTATAGTCATCATTACAAATTGTTATATGTTTTACAGATCTCATCATGCATTTCAGGCAAATGCAATGTAACAAACTCACTAGATAAAACTCCTAAAGATATGACAAAGATATATATGAGTTTCCTACGAGGACGCACATCAGATATCATTAATGGTAAAATATCACTCGGACAACAGAAATATGACTAAAGTCAGGAAATAACTCCAAATATTCACTAAAATGAGAACACTAAGAGTAACCCGATGAATTATAGTATTAAAAAAAAATCACTCTCATTATAAGAGAAAAAGTTAGGAGTAACCACATAACCACAATCTGCACGAGAAAATCCAGATGGCTTACTAGATGTAACGACACTAGTATCAACTATCTCATACTCAATTTCGTCCTCTATCATGGTATGAAAAGTGAATACCTCGCAACCTATACGGGCATACTAGACTCCACTAATAATACATGCTCAAAATCACCAATATCATCCTCTGAAATATCGATATCATTAGGTATGGATGTACTAGACTCAACTATTGCACCCTAAATGTCACTAATACTCTCCTTCATGCACATGAGTCTCACCAAGTGCATGTATATAGACTTTACTAATGCATCTTGAACGTCACTAACACTCTCCTCGTGAACATGAGTCCCTCAAGTGTGTATGTACTAGACATTACTAACTCATCAACATCACTAGTACCCTCAGAAGGGACGTGGACATCCTCGACAATTTCTCAAATTATCAATGTTATCATTTGTACATTATAATTTATGTTGACTCTTCGAGGGCACTGGTATCATAATATCCAAATTATCCACACTTAAAACACTTGATCGAGGGGCACTCATAAGCATAGCGTCCATATCCCTCATATGTGGAACACCACTTTCTGGTTTTGAAAGTGGACAATTCTAGCTCTAAAGCCAAAAAAATTTGATATGTAAGATTAACTATCTTTTAAAATCAAGTCTCAAACTGTTATAAAACATATATGTAATATCCCTAAGAAAATAATACTGTATTTCTATTTTAGGTATTATTATTACATTGACTAATATGTTTTTATATATGTGTATATGTATATAATACAATATTAGTATTTTGTTAATTATGATTGTAATTAATGTTATGTATTGTTATTAACTATTATTATCATTATCTTATTATCTTATTATTCTATTCTCTCTTATTTAAATCCCATACCCATTCCCTGTCCTATACCCATGAATCCAAACCCCAAGTCCAAATGAGCAAGCCCCACGCTCTTCTTATGATCTTTCATTTTCTCTGTTTTGCACACCCCAAACCAGGAGAGCCAAGTCAAAGCCACAAAATCCTATCATAACCACCCTATCAATCCCTAACCTAATTCCCTTCTAATTCAAAACAACCCAATCAAATCATAACAAATCTATTTCTTCTCTTCCCTTTCATTTACAGCCGCAAAAAAAACACCACACTGCCCACCTCCCTCCTTGGTGGCCGCGGTCCCCTCACTCAGCGCCCACGGCCAGCACCAGGACCCGGCAGCCCATCTTCTCCATGTGCTGCATCCTCGGCCTCCGCTTCCCCACCTTGCTCCACCGCCATCGTCGTGTGCCACGGAGCCGAGGCACCGTCGACATCGAGCAACCCACCGTGTTGCCTTCTCCGCCGGAGCATCACCTCGGAGCCGTCGGACTTCTCCGCGACCTCCGCCTTCTCCGTCGATCTCCGTCGGAGCACGGCCATGCCCCAACATGAGTTCCCCTGCTTCCTTCTCCATGTGTGTTCCTGTAAGTTTTATTCTCTCCCTTTCATTTTTATTCTCTCTCTTTCATATGTTGTATTAGTATATTATGTGTATATAAAATTTGTTTATATGTGTTTACAATTGTATTTATTGCATTATATGTGTTCTCTGTCAACGTATGTGTGAATGAGATGTGGACGTGAGTGTGCATGCATGGATAGTTGGGTGTGTTTGCATGGAGAGGTCCGTGAGTATAATTTTAACACACATACATGTGTGTAGGTATTAATATTAGTCTCTCTCTCTCTGTTTGGCAGTCCCAGCCGACCTCTTCCAAGGGCAGCAAGAGAGCAAGAGATTCACCTAATTTAATTTCAATCCATTATTTGGTTTTGGAGATCAGACAAAATGTTAAGTGTGTAATACATGTTCTTTGGAGTAACCAAATTTTGAGAGGTAATCAATGGCATTGAGGATGACACGCTCGTTGCAACAGAGGCATTAAGATAGTGCTGCCGACCAGACTCAACAACCCCGGAGTCCTCCGCGGCCTCCTTCTCTCCTCCGCGAGCCTTCTCATCCCCCGCTATTCCCTCCTCGTCCTCCGTCCGATCTCCGGCGACTCTCCACGGTGACACCCGAGTACCTATGCCGTGAGTTATCTCCCCTCTCTCTCCCCTTATTATTTTTGCATGCATGAGTGAGTTTTATTAAAGGTATTTTTATATTATATTAATGAATTACACGTTAATGAATTAGTGTGGGTTATCATATATAGATGTGTGTCTATATTATGTGGGTGAGGGGTGTTTTAATAAATGTACATGCATTGTTTGTTAAGTGCATGCGTGAGTTCCATGTGTGTTGGTGTGTTGCGTGAAATAATGTAGGGGTATGTTGGTAAATATTACGTGCATGTATGGGTGTTATAAATACTTATTTGTGCATGCATATTTTTAATGAATAGGGATATTAATGTTTTAGTGAGTTTTTAATCAAAGGTATAGTATATGTATGTAAGTGTGGGTTTGTATGCATGTAGTATGTATGTATGTGTGCGTGGTGTACACGTATATGTCTGTGTGCACGTGTCAGTGTAGTATGTATTTATATTTATTTATATGTGTTGGTCACGTGCTACAGCATTTCGGATTTGTTCGGTGAGATCGGACCGTTGCAGGAGACCCGGACCCGATTTAGATTTGTGCTCGTTGTGGACCCGATTCATAGGCGATTCGAAGACCGATCCATGAGATGATCGGTAGATCAGTACTGGTTCGTGCAGTGAAGACCAGATGGCGAGTCGGTTATGAAACTGCGTCTTTCATGTGAGTGTTTGTTCTCACATTTTCTTTATTCGTATCATTTCAGGTAATTATATGACATATTTTACTAGTATGATTACCCGTGCAACTTCACATGACATCATGATTGTACACCTTATGTATTTTGTTGATATGGGCATTTATTGGCGCCATTTCATGTATTATTAATTCATCGTTGCTTGGCCTAGTATCGTTATACTCTACACTGGACTTGATTTTGTATCTGACTTAATTGTGATAATCTTAGAATGTTACTGAAAGTTACTGAGAAAGTATCATTAAACTGTAACGCTCGGTACAGCTCTATTTATCGTATACACGGTTACTGTTCACTGTTCTTATTACTGTTCACCGTGTATACGAGTACTGTTACTGTACTGTTACTGTCATTATACCATCTCAGTATTCTACGTAACATGAAATTGATTGCCCTAATTGAATTAAATAATAATGTAAATTAACAACTTACACTGGGATTGGGGAAATTGATGGAGGAGACAGCGTCTGTATTTTGGGTGGACCTAGGATACAGGGTTGCGCAGCCGACTGAGGGTTCCACTGCAGGGTTCCTGGGGGATGACTGACATCCCATCTGTACTGTTACTATTCCACTGTTTTCACAGTGAGATTACTGTTACTGTTACTGAGTACCTAGCGGTACGGTCTGGTTCAGCGACAGGAAACTGAGGCCGTGGTCCCGGGTATGTACGGGACCCACCTAAAGCATAGACAATATCTCTTCTATTAATTTCAATAAATTTAGGATATCGATTGACACGTGTAGTAGGCGTAGTATGGGATGCGTCTACTACAGGTGGCAATTGGTGTTCGCTGACATAATAAATGATAATGAACTGTTAATGTATTGTGACTGACCATAACCACCTGATTGTACATATATATCACTATGATAGACACATGATTGTAACCGGGACCAGATTTATGACCAGATTTGGATACCAGCCTAGTGACATATGTTAGGTTACACATTATGACGTCAGTAGTTGTTTACTTTTACTTTACTTGTCTTCTATCTGCACTCTTATTCATGTTATTGTTATTCAGTACTTGTTTATCATGTTATTTAGTTATCCTACGTCTGCAGTTATTCTTGTTATTTTTTATGCACATTTTGATATGCACGAGTTCTCTTTACACACACTCACCAGGTCGCTTTCTGACGACCCTAGATTTGCACGTCCAGATATTGGACGTTTTGTTTCTGTTGTGCAGGTGTTCGATGAGACGGTACGCTTTGCGAGGAGCTGGACTCTCTCTCCCTTTTGATTCTGGTATTCTTCCATTTCTTTATTCCTGCTATTATTTTTGATTCATGTAGATCACACTTGGCTTCTACTCTATTCCTTATTTCATTTCAGATCATGTGTAGCCTTATATGTATTATTGCAGTGATCATTGATTTTATGGTTTAGATTTATAGCTTGTTCAGGTTAATTTAGGCTTAGCGTGTATACGTGGGGTATTTTCCTCGCGTATATACGTCGCCGACTCTCGTCGCGACCCCGTTCCCGTGTATTTTGGGAAGCGGGGCGTGACAGGGTTTTGTTGGTATCAGAGCCAGGTTTCGACATAAAACGACTTGATTCTTACCAGTAACTGGAACGAGCTATAATTGCACTGCAATATACATATAGGATTCACACAATGATATTGAGTCCACTTAGAATTGACTATTCTCCCTTTGGAAAATCCATCTCTTTGACCGTTCAATCTCTCTGATCACATCTCTCCTTTAGAGTAATCTTGATTCCATCTTTATTCCTATCATTCTTATTTTATTTTCTAATTATGTTTCTTGGAATTGGTCACTCCATATTGAAACTGATAGCAGATATCAGAGCGCGCAGCGGAATCGTGGTGTCCCAGCGAAGCGACGTGGAAGCTTGTTATTTTCTCCCTGGAGTTGGATTTTTTTCATTCCCTACTTTATTGAAATTTCGAGGACGAAATTTTTATGGTAGATGGGTAGAATGTAAATCCCTAAGAAAATAATACTGTATTTCTATTTTAGGTATTATTATTAACATTGACTAATATGTTTTATATATGTGTATATGTATATATATACAATATTAGTATTTTGTTAATTATGATTGTAATTAATGTTATGTATTGTTATTAACTATTATTATCATTATCTTATTATCTTATTATTTCTATTCTCTTTTATTTAAATCCCATACCCATTCCCTGTCCTATACCCATGAATCGAAACCCCAAGTCCAAATGAGCAAGCCCACGCTCTTCTTATCATCTTTCATTTTCTCTGTTTTGCACACCCCAAGACCAGGAGAGCCAAGTCAAAGCCACAAAATCCTATCATAACCACCCTATCAATCCCTAACCTAATTCCCTTCTAATTCAAAACAACCCAATCAAATCATAACAAATCTATTTCTTCCCTTCCCTTTCATTTACAGCCGCAAAAAAACACCCCACTGCCCGCCTCCCTCCTTGGTGGCCGCGATCCCCTCACTCAGCGCCCACGGCCAGCACCAGGACCCGGCAGCCCATCTTCTCCATGCGCTGCATCCTCGGCCTCCGCTGCCCCACCTTGCTCCACCGCCATCGTCGTGTGCCACGGAGCCGAGGCACCGTCGACATCGAGCAACCCACCGTGTTGCCTTCTCCGCCGGAGCATCACCTCGGAGCCGTCGGACTTCTCCGCCGGAGCATCACCTCGGAGCCGTCGGACTTCTCCGCACCTCCGCCTTCTCCGTCGATCTCCGTCGGAGCACGGCCATGCCCCAACATGAGTTCCCCTGCTTCCTTCTCCATGTGTGTGCCTGTAAGTTTTATTCTCTCCCTTTCATTTTTATTCTCTCTCTTTCATATGTGGTATTAGTATTATGTGTATATAAAATTTGTTTTTATGTGTTTACAATTGTATTTATTGCATTATATGTGTTCTCTGTCAACGTATGTGTGAATGAGATGTGGACGTGAGTGTGCATGCATGGATAGTTGGGTGTGTTTGCATGGAGAGGTCCGTGAGTATAATTTTAACACACATACATGTGTGTAGGTATTAATATTAGTCTCTCTCTCTCTCTCTCTGTTTGGCAGTCCCAGCCGACCTCTTCCAAGGGCAGCAAGAGAGCAAGAGATTCATCTAATTTAATTTCAATCCATTATTTGGTTTTGGAGATCAGACAAAATGTTAAGTGTGTAATACATGTTCTTTTGAGTAACCAAATTTTGAGAGGTAATCAATGGCATTGAGGATGACACGCTCGTTGCAACAGAGGCATTAAGATAGTGCTGCCGACCAGACTCAACAACCCCAGAGTCCTCCGCGGCCTCCTTCTCTCCTCCGCGAGCCTTCGCATCCCCCGCTATTCCCTCCTCATCCTCCGCCCGATCTCCGGCGACTGTCCACGGTGACACCCGAGTATCCATGCGGTGAGTTATCTCCCCTCGCTCTCCCCTTATTATTTTTGCATGCATGAGTGAGTTTTATTAAAGGTATTTTTATATTATATTAATGAATTACATGTTAATGAATTAGTGTGGGTTATCATATATAGATGTGTGTCAATATTATGTGGGTGAGGGTGTTTTAATAAATGTACATGCATTGTTTGTTAAGTGCATGCGTGAGTTCCATGTGTGTTGGTGTGTTGCGTGAAATAATGTAGGGGTATGTTGGTAAATATTACGTGCATGTATGGGTGTTATAAATACTTATTTGTGCATGCATATTTTTAATGAATAGGGATATTAATGTTTTAGTGAGTTTTTAATCAAAGGTATAGTATATGTATATAAGTGTGGGTTTGTATGCATGTAGTATGTATGTATGTGTGCGTGGGTGTACACGTATATGTTGTGTGCACGTGTCGGTGTAGCATATATTTATATTTATTTATATGTGTTGGTCACGTGCTACAGCATTTCGGATTTGTTCGGTGAGATCCGGACCGTTGCAGGAGACCCGGACCCGATTTAGATTTGTGCTCATTGTGGACCCAATTTATAGGCGATTCGAAGACTGGTCCATGAGATGATCCGTAGATCAGTACTGGTTCGTGCAGTGAAGACCAGATGGCGAGTCGGTTCTGAAACTGCGTCATTTCATGTGAGTGTTTGTTCTCACATCTTTTCTTTATTTACTGTTGCCAGTAGTGTGCATGTCTTTATTCGTATCATTTCAGGTAATTATATGACATATTTTACTAGTATGATTACCCGTGCAACTTCACATGACATCATGATTGTACACCTTATGTATTTTGTTGATATGGGCATTTATTGGCGCCATTTCATGTATTATTAATTCATCGTTGCTTGGCCTAGTATCGTTATACTCTACACTGGACTTGATTTTGTATCTGACTTAATTGTGATAATCTTAGAATGTTACTGAAAGTTACTGAGAAAGTATCATTAAACTGTAACGCTCGGTACAGCTCTATTTATCGTATACACGGTTATTGTTCACTGTTCTTGTTACTGTTCACCGTGTATACGAGTACTGTTACTGTACTGTACTGTTACTGTCATTATACCATCTCAGTATTCTACGTAACATGAAATTGATTGCCCTAATTGAATTAAATAATAATGTAAATTAACAACTTACACTGGGATTGGAGAAATTGATGGAAGAGACAGCGTCTGTATTTTGGGTGGACCTAAGATACAGGTTGCGCAGCCGACTGAGGGTTCCACTGCAGGGTTCCTGGGGGATGACTGACATCCCATCTGTACTGTTACTGTTCCACTGTTTTCACAGTGAGATTACTGTTACTGTTACTGAGTACCTAACGGTATGGCCTGGTTCAGCGCCAGGAAACTGAGGCCGTGGTCCCGGGTATGTACGGGACCCACCTAAAGTATGGACAATGTCTCTTCTATTAATTTCAATAAATTTAAAATATCGATTGACACGTGTAGTAGACGTAGTATGGGATGCGTCTACTACAGGTGACAATTGGTGTTTGCTGACATAATAAATGATAATGAACTGTTAATGTATTGTGACTGACCATAACCACCTGATTGTACATATATATCACTATGATAGACACATGATTGTAACTGGGACCAGATTTATGACCAGATTTGAATACCAGCCTAGTGACATATGTTAGGTTACACATTATGACGTCAGTAGTTGTTTACTGTTACTTTACTTGTCTTCTATCTGCACTCTTATTCATGTTATTGTTATTCAGTTACTTGTTTATCATGTTATTTAGTTATCCTATGTCTGCAGTTATTCTTATTTTTTATGCACATTGTGATATGCACGAGTTCTCCTCTTTACACACACTCACCAGGTCGCTTTCTGACGACCCTGGATTTGCACGTCCAGATATTTGACGTTTTGTTTCTGTTGTGCAGGAGTTCGATGAGACGGTACGCTTTGCGAGGAGCTGGACTCTCTCTCCCTGTTGATTCTGGTATTCTTCCATTTCTTTATTCCTGCTATTATTTTTGATTCATGTAGATCACACTTGGCTTCTACTCTATTCCTTATTTCATTTCAGATCATGTGTAGCCTTATATGTATTATTGCAGTGCATTGATTTTTATGGTTTAGATTTATAGCTTGTTCAGGTTAATTTAGGCTTAGCGTGTATACGTGGGGTATATTCCTCGCGTATATACGTCGCCGACTCTCGTCGCGACCCCGTTCCCGCGTATTTTGGGAAGCGGGGCGTGACAATATATATAGTAGGAAGATGGTGTATTTAAAAGCCACATTCAAATACAAGCTTCTCAAATTTAAGCTTATACTCGGTCACAAACAAATCTCCCTGATGTAGCGAAAACAATTCTTTAAAAACTCAGAATCTAGGGAGAACAAATTTTCTTTAAGCTTTTCCTTCATTTTATCTCACGTCTCTATAGGTTTGGAGTATGATTCTCTTTAGTTGTCCTTCTATGGTAGTCCAGCAATTTAGAGTTGCATATTTTAGTTTTCACTTAACAAACCAGACTCTATGAAATTCAGAAAGTTCATACAAATCAAGATAGTAGTCGAGGTGTGCTATCCAGTCACAAAATTCATGAGGGTCATATGTACCATAAAAACCGAGAGGTGTTACATTCATCTTTCATTGGACATTTTCTCTTCTAACAATACACTAATCATAATACTTACACTCCCTAGTGTGATGTTGTGAATCCGTATTTTATGACCCAGCAACACGCCAATCAAAATATTCCCTTCTTTAGTGTGATGTTGTGAGTCCGTGTTTTGCGATTCTGTAGGACGCCACAAAAATCTCATGCAAAACTTAGACATATCTACAACTTAACCTAGGACAGACTGCAATGCAAAAAAAAATTACAAAAAAGCAGAGAATTATGCAAAGTTCCTAGACTCAAACACAACTAAATGCATGTATTAAATGACGAAAATTACAATCCTAGAAGACTCAATGTCTATATGCAAAGAAATGTAAATCTAAATGATGATGTTAAGCAAACAACAAATGAAATCAATAAACATCAACAATTATGCATAATAAACTACAAACAAATACACAACCACTAGAGTTTGCAAGAAATGAACAATTAAAAAAATTAGATCAAATTATGATATCACGAGATGAGTAGTTCACGTTCAAGCACAAGTCATGTAAAAGTTTTTAGATGATTCTCTCCAACTGATGATTGAAAATCTTACAGAGAAGCTCTGAAAAAACTGCAACATAGGCTGGATGTGACCAAAAGCAGACTGCTTCAAAAACGGCTCGAATCGGGTTTGAAATGGGCTCAAAACGGCTTCTGAACCAATCTGTTGAGTTGGGTCCGAGTCGGGACTGAGTCAAGACTGGGTCGGGACTGAGTCAACTCAGCTATGCTCGAGTCAGTACCGAAGCGGATCGGGTATGAACTGCTACAGATTCAGATCTGGGTCGGGTACTTTGTTGAAAACCCAAACCGGTCAGATCTAAATCTAATTCTGATTGTGGGCTGGGTAGGCAAGAAAACCGGGTCTGGAGTGATGACTTGGATCCGGATCTGCTTGTTGCCCGCAGATCGGGTTGTGATGTTATGGATCCGGGTCGAAATAAGACCCGAACTCGACTCCAATCCGTGTAACAAATTGAGTCGATTTGATATGTTGTCATCACGCTCGCGAACATATCGAGGGTAGTTGGGGACGGTCGGCCAACACCGCAAGGCGGCGAGATGGCTACAGATGCCAACAAGGTCGGAGGTAATGAAGAGGACCGGCGTTTAATTCAGAGATAGTGAAGGATCGACGACGAGGTGGAAGGGAGAGAGGAGCAAGCGTCGAGGGCAGAGGATGTAGGTTGAGATCATCAAAGGAAGGAGATGGCGGCGGGAGGAAGTCAAGATCGATCGAGGCAGTCATCGGCTAGGAGAGAAGATGAAGTTGGTTATCAAACTTGGTTGTCGAGATTTGTTGAGATCTTATGGAGATCTCATCGAGATCTCATCGGCGAGGTTGATTACAGATAGATTTGATGTGGACGAGGGCTAATGTTGATGATGATGGCGGCCAGATAAGAAGCAAAGAGAGGGGAGCAGGGCGTGGGCGGCGCGACGTCGGCGAGCTGGGTTACAGTCAAGGTTGTTGCACTCGAGAGAGGAGGAAGTCATGGTGGTTGCACGGCGAGGGAGGAAAGAGAGGTTCGCGGCGACGTGAAGTTGGGTTAGTGTTAGGATTTTTTGGGTGTGAGAGAGAGGAAGATGAAGAAAGAAAAATAGTCTGTGTGAATTTTGATGGATTTTTGAAGGAAATTTCCGGGGATTTTACTACAATTTTTTTGCGGGATCATATCTAGAGTTTGGAGAAACTGGTTAGGGTTGGGGAAAAGAAAGTAGGTTTTTTTTAATTTAAGAAATCTGAGAAGAAAGAAGAGGGAGAGCTAGATCTTGATTTTTTAGAATGAATCTAAAAAGAAGAAATTAAAGGGGATTGAAAATCAAGAGCTCTGATACCAAAATTGATGTAATGTGGGTAGATCGCATCACCTTCGATACAAGAGAAAGGGAAACTAGGGTTTTGAGAAATAAAAAGATAAAAAATTGGATAGAGTTTGGACTTCACACCCCTTGCACACGATCGGGCTTCAGCCGCTTCACACCCCTTGCACATGATTGAGCTTCACACTCCTTACACCAACCTCAAGATCTCATATCTCAAATGAAAATTTTTATTTATTCATTCAATACCAATGAGAGGTCTTGAGGCCTATTATAGTCTTTACAAAAGTCCAGTCTTAGAATTTAACCGATGTGGTACTAAATTTTTAAATAAAAAAATAACTAAATCAAAATAAACTAAAGCATAATAAACTAGCAAATGGAGTGATATCCTCATCAATGGACCAATACAAAAATGTGTTTATGGTTCTATTATCAAGGTATGGAGCAGAAAAACATGCACTTAGTGTTATCAACAAGACCATATGTCAACAGGGTGTTTCAAAGTTTGTATTATTTGTAATTGGTGGTGTATTCTTGCTATCTAAGATATCATTTAGAAGCATATATCGACTATCAAGTTTGTCGCTCTTAACTTTTTTTCTTTACTCCAGAAAAATCCGCATATGCTGCAAACCACTTGGACCTATTTGTTGAAATGGAGAAGTATAAGCTTAATTGACAGCAGACACATCCAATGCACCGGCCAAAAAATGGTTGTCAATCATTCTGTTACCATCCTGCTGGATCGCCATAATAAAAGGAAGTTGGGGGCATAATAAGCTGGAATTCCTACTTTGTCTCCAATGTGGGAGGGGGTTCAAGTGATATAAGATTGACACTCAAGGAGATCAACAAGTAAACACCATTTCAGAAAAGATTTTATAGATGTTAAAATTAAACAAAGTATTGGGGAACCAGGAAAGCATTAAATCTTGCATGAGCCGCTAGGCCCATATCAAACGTATGTAAGACATGCAGAGGAAACTAGACACAACCAAATCATGCCCAGGCTCAAGCATGTAAAAAGAAAGGAGAAAAGGTTTGATGCACCCCCCCATACAACAATATACTTGCTACATTTTCTTCTTCAGATACACTGTTGTAGCATTGGTCTTCTACAGGCAAGAGTTCATTTTCAATGTTCCATGGCAATTTATTGTGCGTCTTTTTAGCGCTTCTTGACCGCATGTTAAATTGTCTGCCATTTATAGCAGCTTGCCATTTGTTTTATAGAACAAGTAAATAAATGCATGCAAGATCATAAACCATTAGAAGAAAAACTATTAAAATAGAAAGTGGTTCATACTGTGCATGCCATTTTTCAGGGTCTACGTTCATGTTGGGCGTGTTTGGATGTAAGGAATCGGAGTGAAGTGAGGAAGTGGGGAAGTATAATTGCTCATTTCCCTATCTATCCAAACACCGGAAAAGGAAAATAAGAAAACCCCCTTTTCCCTTTTTCATCTCTCTTTTACACAACATTTTCTCACTTCCAGAGTGCTACAGTTAATTTTGTGGTCATGTAAATCTCATTTATAATAAGTTATAACATAAAACAGTTAATTTTTTGGTCATGTAAATCTCACTTGCATTCTAATTACAATCTATTTTTTATTTTTCTTAATTAATTTTATTTTAATATTATTTTACGGTCAACTTTGTGGTCAACTTTTCCATTTCCACTTTTCATTACCATCCAAACACCGGAAACGACAAAACATTTTCCAAACCACACTTCCCAACAACCATCCAAACACCAGAAAATTTACTACTCATTTCCCTTTTTCCTAAAGGAAATAAATCTTACTTCCTACTTCCTCACTTCACACCAATTCCTTAAGTCCAAACAGACCCGTTGTTCATGTCCTACATGAAATGGCATTTAGACCCAACTAGAGTTTACTATAAATGCATGCAAGATCATAAAACGTTAGATGGAAAACTATTAAAATAAAAAGTGGTTCATACTGTGCATGCCATTTTTCAGGGACTATGTTCATGTTGTTCATGTCCTATAAGAAAATGGCATTTAGGCCCAACTAGAGTTTACTACAAGGAACTATTATTTTAGAGTTCCTCATCTTAAACCAAGATTTTAAATCTATAAGATATTTGGATGTCAGTAAGGATCTATTTTAAACTCCAAAATACATCTCAAAACCTGTGATCTGAAAATACAGACATGAGTGTCTTACTATGACATGGACCCGGGGTGTCGGACATGGCAATTGCCCAAATCTAGACATGAGAACACGGCTAAATATGCAAATTTCTTCTAATTATATGCTATATTGAACTAAGAATTATATGCATTAGGCTAATATTAATATACAAAAGAACTTAATTTTTGTAAATTGCTCTACAAAATAGTCAACTTTTGTCCAAAATCATAATATATTTAATCTTATCTGTACTTTTTTGAAGTAAATAATGGTTTACACATTTGTAAGTATCAGACACAGATGGACACGTGTGTCGCGTCTGCGTGTGCTGAACACATCAATTTTCAAGGACAAGTGTCCTACATATCATGACTCAAAACCACATACCAAAGTCTGGTAAAGCACAATTAGTTTGTCCAAGTCTCACCCTCCATCCAACATACTTGCCCCCTCTAACAAGTGAGATCTTTCTTGGCATAATAAAACTTATCTGGTAAGATGGCCTAATTTTTGTGCTTATAAGGTGAAGTCCAGAGTTTCATATAACAGCCCATTCTGATATATATCGAGAATATCATACTAGGTTTTGACATACCCAGACAATATTAACCTTATAAACCGGCCGATATTACGGTCAATATTGTTACCGATATTGATAATATTGATACTAAAAATCATTGGCCTATATCAATACCCATACCAAGATTTTAAACGAAAACTCAGGTGGTTCTATAGACAACTCAATCATTAGATTCATTACCAGGGTACTTATTCCAGGATTTATAAACAAGAGGCACTCGTCAAATTTTAATCATCCACTGATTTACCACCAATTATTAAAAAAATGCCTTGGATACTTGGTTGAAATATCTACTGCCTGAGAATAGCTGCCTATTTCTGTGAAATGCTCACTTCCAAAGCGTCAACACTAAACTCAGAAAACATTTTCTCCAAGAACAACAATATTTTTAAGTCAAAACATACTTTATGTTCCGAAAGTTGGGATGGTTTTACAAAAGTTCTTGACACAAATTATAATGATATGGAAAATTTCCTGCATTCGCTGAGATAATAGTGGACACAATTTTTCATGCGTGCTTTATCAACAGGAGGTCAAAATGTTAAAATAGAACGTCCAAGATTAATATATTCTAATATATTCCTACCTCTCTTAGCAACTGCTTAAAACACGTAAGACCATTGGGCCCTCCGAATAACATCCAATAGAATCAGTATGCCCATAACTAGTGTCCAACACAATACTTTGCTATCCAATAATATTTAAACCATATAAACCAGTTGCTATTATTTATATCCTAACTGTGCTATGTAGCACGAACACGGGTATCATACACGGACACGGACACCGACACCGGACATGACAAAATCTAAAAAAAAGGATATGAGGAGACGACAAGCAATATTTTATTGTTATTATTATATATAGATAAATTTTCTCTCCTTATTCCTAATTTTCCGATTTTCTCTCATACTTTCAAAGAAGTGAATTGTCTTCAACTTTTCAATGATACTTTTCGGAGTAGACATTTCTACACAATTTTACTTATGTGAGTAGGATAATGAATAATCAACTTGTAAAAAAATAATCAAACATGAATAATTAGTTTTATTAAAAATAAGATGAAAAACAAAATAAAATCTAATTAATTTACCTTTATAACTTCTATAAAGTAACAAATAAAACAAAAAAAATCTTAAAAAATCTAACTAATACCTTACATAGTTCATGATGTGTGTAAATTCTACTAACATACTTGCTTATGTCAGAACGATTTTTTTCATGTTTATTTAAATGACATGTGACTTTTAGATATCTAATACATAATCTTTAAATTTATTAATGCCGACACGGCGTTGGACACGGTGCCCACACATGATTTTAAGGCTGTTTAAAATCTGACACGTCATCGGAGTGTCCAATACGTGTCGGGCAAGTATCGGTGTCTGACACGTGTCCGACACAGACACGACACTCACTTTGCAGTGTCTGTGCTTCATAGCAATTGTCTTTAGGTGGAAATTGTAGCAACACCGCTCAAGGAATATAATAAATCAATACTTGAAGTTCTCTTCATCCTTGGTCAATCCTTTTCTCTGAAAACACAAATCCCATTGCCCCAACCTCCATGAAACCAATATGATGTTCTTAGTATTTCCAGTGGATCATTGTCACCAACAGTAATCAATCTCCGTGAAACCAATCTAATGTGTGGTTAATCCTTCCATTGAACTGTTGGCCACAACAGTAAGCTGTAACGTTTCATGAACCTATCCACCATATCCTTGGCCATGAAGGTCTGCTCCACCGATCCATGTGATGCAAAGAGAAGGATGATGGGTTTTGCAGTTAAAGGACAAAATTCATAAGTAGGTCTTATAAATAGACACATTAGCGTTTTAAGATCAACTTTAAAGCATGTTGGTGGGGACTGCTTAGGAATTTGTGTAGAGTTTTGGAACCAATGTGGGTTTGGGATTGAAGGATCGGTTATCTTGTCACGGTCCCTTTAAACAAGATTAGCAAGTGAAGAACCCTAGGTTGGAGTTCTCGCAATAGAGGGAGGAAGAGTGGAAGACGAGAAAATAGTTGAATGAGGCATCATTGAGGTTGACCCTAACCTAACCGAGTACCTTAAAATCTAACCAAATCTGACCTCAAGTTGGGTTCTCCATAAACACTAACCTCACCCAACATCAAGCTAGATGAGCTCAGGTTTATTTAAATTATGTTTAATGTGTTGAGTTAAACATATAAGTAAAAGAACTCCAAGATTGTTTTAAAATATAAATGAGGCCATAATTTATGTATCTACATGAAGTATATAATATGAACCATCATATAATGCCAAGCGCTAAGTTCGCCTCATATATATAGTCAGTTCACAACCAAGAACTTAAAACTTTTGGAGAAAGTAGTCTTCTGGCATGATATTATAGAACTAAGTTTCAATAATGATTTCATATATCGGCCGATTCCAAGATACATCGGCAATATCATAAATACGATATCAACCTTATACTATCAGGCGATATTGCTCCCGATATGATCGATATTGACGATATTTATACTAGAAACCATTGGCCGGTACTAACACCAATACCGAGATTTTAAACCATGATTTCAAGTGTTCCTAGGTTCAAACTCCATAATTGATAATCTAAAATGTATTTTTTTACACGTATTGTCTTTTCAAAAGTGTCATATTTACATTGGAATCCTTTCCATATGGCCCAAAAGGCCCACATGAGGAAAAGTGTAAAGTGTTAAATTTGCTGGATATATATTCTCAGCCCAACTAAGCTTTTGGTGAAATCATTTTTTTGCATAAAATATATATGGTATGTAAATTTTGGGTTAAATTTGGGCAGGATCAGGTTGGGTAAGTTGGACTAAGGATATGTTTATGTCACGCCTAACCAACTTAGCATCAATCCAGTTTAGGTTTCTAACCCACACGAAATGTCAGAAACAAAGTTTTCAAGTTCTCAACCCAATTCGGAATTTGTTGGCATGGATTAAATTAGACAAATGCAGCAGCCCTGCTTATTAATGCCAAGAAATAGTCACTTTATTGTTATTCAAGGAATTTTAAACTACTGAAAGAAGAATTCTTCAGACTGTAAATGAAGTGTTTCTATTTTGCACAAGGTACATGCATTCATTCATAGTGTAACATGAGAGATGGTTGAACGACCGCTCTGACACATGATAAAATCAAATTGGTTGAAAATTTAGATAGATGATTATTCCGGCAATTCTACACTTAAGGAACAGATGCTGAAATGTTTATCCGGGTGCATTAAAACTTCCTCTCAAAGTGATTGGATACCAACTGTCTATATAGCAGAAATGGTTTTATGCTAAGATGTTTCTCTACTATGTGCAAAAATTATATCTTAATTGATGCCTGAAATCCAGATAAAATTGACAAAACACAATGAGTGGATAAAAGACACCCAGAATCAGATAAGTTTCACAAAAGCCTCTTAGATTAATAGCCAGGTGGTTTGGGTCGTGACCAAAATAAAATTTGATAACGCAATAACTTGACCTGAACATTTGGTGTATAATTGGGTTAGAAGACCCTATTTTCTTCCGGAAGGATTCGGGCTTTTAATATCTGGTTGATTTTCAAGTCAATGCAGATGTTGTTAGTTCTGAAATTGACAACAAGGAAAGTGCCTTGCAAAGTGAACAAAGATATAAATACTAATTAAAATGAGTTGTAAGTAATTGATGTGTCAATTGCTTTCTACCACCACAAAGCCTAATGCTTCAGAGAGAAGATTACATGACAATAGGATTTCCAAGAGCCAAGGTTCTACCAGAAAGATCATGAGACTCCCACTACAGGTTTTAACTAGTTTGATAGCTTATGTTCTCTAGCCATTTCAATTTTCAGTCCTTTATGCAAGACTGCTTCAATAGAAAGGTTCTCACTTCTAATGTCCATATTCCTTTTTACATCACCCCCTCTCCCCCGCAGATTCAACCGAATCATATAGAGACTCCTACCATGAGTGTAACTACTATCTTGATTGTTTAAGCTACCAAACATTTCAATTTTGAAGCCCCAATACAAGACTGCCTTCAAGACTGTACAAATCCTCACCCCCAGCCCCAATAATATAGTAAATAATAAATGAATCTCTAATATGGACCCATAAAAATTAGCTCTTTGGATTTTAGTTGCTTGCACCTAATAAAGATTCCCTGCTCTGAAATATGGCTCAGTTTTGAGATTTAAGACATCAGTTGGCAGCTAAGTCTTTACTTTTTTCCCTACATTTTTCTCTTTGACATAATTTTTCCATGATCTCTAATTTAAAATTTTGTTCTTCGTTCATCGTTCGCGAGTTATAGATATTAGCTACCTGACTACCAGTTCTACAGTAATCACAAGATAAAATGAAAATCAAAATTGATCTGAATATGATACAAAACTTGATTTCCTATTGGATGGTCTGCATTGTGTCATATTCTTATAGGGTACAGGTTTGGATTTAGGTTTTGTCTAAAGACAACTGCACTCAGATACGATTGGGCTTAATTTCAACAACTTTACAATCCTCTTGGCTGCGATGGGTTCAAGGGCGGAGGTAGGCATAGGCAAGTGCACACACTTAATTCCGAAATTTTCCATTTTTGCATAGGTTGGTGCCCATTAAGTTCGAAGAAAGTATCATTACAGCTAATAGCCTATTACCTGCCTTTATGTTTAAAAAATTACATTATATTCCAATTAAAACTAGCCTTCCAAGAGCCCAACTAGTAAGGTAAGTACACTAGAAATGTTGCTCCTCTAATTACGTTAGTTACGTTTTGGGGGAATGTAATTGATTCAAACACTTAATGCTGATAACCTTCTCGTGATTAGCTAAAATCAAATCCTTGCCTAACCCAACTAATAAGGTAAATAAATTGAAAATGTTGCTCATCTAATTATGTTACTTACCTTTTTAAGGGACTTTAATAGATTTAACCACGTGATACCTAATAATCTCATCTTGATTTGCTAAATACAAAATTAAAAAATCTTAGCTAAAAAAAGATCTTTCAATTTCTCTCATTTATGGGATAGAAAAGAAACAATGAAACCATCAATAACATATGAAAGAACAAACTTTGTATCTTACATGTGAATGGCAATCTTTGTATAATATATTCCACCAACCCCAGTGAAAAATTCTAGCTCCGCCACTAGATGGGTTGAGTGTCCAGTGTAACTTCCTCCAATACCCTAAACCTAGGCCCCGATCATACCAACCCCAATTGGGGTTGGGATCTCACTACCCTAGCCCAAGCCAGAGAGGTATTTCGGTCAGATCTGATAGGATTTTGACAATTATATCAATTGATTAAAGCTACTAATGCATATTGTTCCAAGTCAAATATTATATGTAGGTAAAACTCCTACAGTAATTTCTTAATTATAGAAGAATGCATATGGGCATGTAAAATATATAGTTTGCACGTAGTGCATATGAATAAATCAGGTTAGACTCAGGTTTGGCCGAGTTTGATGAAGGTCAACAAACTCAACCCTAAACCAAACCCAACTTTATCTCGGTTTCTAATTTTCCAATCCACGTTTGATATCAAGAAGAACTCGATAAGGAACATTTATCAGGTTGAGTTTGGCCAAGATGAATTCAACCCAACCAAGTTTAACCTATGTACATAACAACAAAGTAAAAAATAATAATAATAATAATAACTTATTCGGTCAGTGAAAATTGATTTGATTGTGTGCTTTATATTTCCTAGTTAAGTTCTAGATGGTGTTCAATCGATGTTTATCCTTGTCAACAATGGCTTCTAGTGCAAACTACTAAACCTGATTTTGTGGAAGGCGAAGGTATTCAACAAGGAGGCAACAACTTACCCACTCAACAAGGCTCTCATCATCCAGAGGTTGGGAAGAGTCAACAGGCAATCTTCCAGTAATAAGCTCCAAAAGTACGACACCAAAAGAGTAAGCATCAGACCTCTCAGTCAACTTGCCACTGGATGCATACTCTGGAGCCATATATCTGCACATAAAAGGTATCAGGTGTCAGCTGCAAAAGTCTGAAAAATTCTCTTTCGAGATAATTTCACAACTCCCGAGCATTTCAATAAAGCCTTCCACTATTTTTTTTTTTTTTTTTAAAGTTCAAAATTCCATGATTCACCTACCCAAATGTCCCCATTACACGTGTTGTCACATGTGTTACAGCATCCATAGCTAACCTTGCAAGCCCAAAATCAGAAACCTGATACAGGATATCAGATTCAAGGTTAAAGAAGGGATGATATAAGTAAAGAATCCAGAGTACATGTTAAGATCTCTCAGATCCTGTAGTGAGATAACCTGAGCTTCAAAGTTATTATCTAATAAGATGTTGGAGGACTTTATATCTCTATGAATGATCCGTGGATGACCTGGTGACAATAGCAAAAGAGTGAACAAAAACTAAAATATTTAGTCATTGTCATCTGTAAGTGGCATGGAATATGTGACCGCAATTGGATGAGAGAGAGAGAGAGAGAGAGAGAGAGAGAGATGAGAGAGAGAGAGAGAGAGAGAGAGAGATTATTACAATCCTCGTGAAGGTATGCAAGTCCACGAGCTGCACCTGCTGCAACCTTGACCCTGATTGCCCAATCCATAACAGGTCTTCCTTCCGCTGCAAATGAAGTTAAACTTAATAATTAAGAATAGATAAATGAAAATTTTGAAATTTCTACAATTTCGAAGCAGTTAAATGATGGCATCTAACCATGGAGATGATAATGAAGTGTATTGTTAGGAACATAGTCATAGACAAGAAGCCTTTGAGTGTCTGCTATGCAGTACCCTACAAGGGAAACAAATGACGATGGTGCACACGACCAATAATTTCGACTTCGGCTCTAAATTCACGCTCCCCTTGCGAACCACCGACTTTGAGTTGCTTGACAGCCACTTCCCTCCCATCTGGCAGACATCCTTTATATACACAACCAAATCCACCTTCACCCAAAAGATTCTGATCTGAGAACCCATTCGTAACCTTGTATAGCTCGTCATAGCTAAACCATGATTTTGAATTGCCTAGCCCATGGTCAGGTGGCGAGTTCATGTATCCATGGCTCCCTGTCCCAGAGCTATGATGTACAAGAGGAGCTGTTGGAGACCGTGGATAGGATGGTACCGATGAGTTAGAGCAACCACAGTTAAAATCTAATGCATTATAAATGCCAAGCCACTACTAACGCAAAATCCTAAAGCCATAACTCCAAAGTTATTCACATTACTGACATTTGGGAAGATGCTAGTGGTGACGGCATGACAATCCCCGCTGCATAGCCACCGTTCCTCCGTTTCCTCTTCCTGAAATACCACACGGCTAATCCTACCAGACTGAGCACCAAGAGACTAGTCACCACTGCAACTGGAACTACAACTCCAGTCTTCCCTCCGCCACCTCCCCCATTGTTCTCGTCCCCTGTTCCCGCAGTCACATTTGGACCGAAAGTAGACGGCTTATTGCCACTGGGGCTGATAGGATTCATTGGACCGCCCGATGGAGTGTTGGGAGAGGGTAATGGTGGAGAAATAGAGGGAATTGGGGGAGAAGGTACAGAAGGGTCCACAGGGGGTGTGCCACTAGAGGAATTACTGGGAGGAGGGGAAGGTGGAGGAGGAACGGATGGTGGTTGTTCCTTGGGAGGTGGAGCTGAAGGGTCGAAGGTGGAGTTTGAGATCTCGAAGGGGGAGGGGAGTCGGAAATGGGTGGCGGAGGTGAAGGCATGGGAGGGTTAGCCAATGGGGGTGGTGGGGATGAAGCTGTAGGCGGCGTGGGCAACGGAGGAGACGGGGGAGAGACAGCGGTGGTGGGGATGAAGTAGGGGGAGCTGGGGGAGGCAATGTTGGTAGTGAAGGAGGAGGTGGGGACATCAAAGGGGGGTCAGCTTTAGATGGGGGAGGAGTCAATGTAGGAGTTGAGGGAGGGGCAGAAGAAGGTGGGGGTGATGATGTTGGGGGTGGGGGAGAAGGAGAGGCCGGCGGAGGGAATTGGCGGCGGGAGGGGAGTTCAGGAGAGAGGGAGGGGGAGGAGAGGCCACGGGGGGAGGGGAAGTGGAAGCCAGCGGGGGAGGAGTCTCCGAAGAGGCCGGGGCCTCCGAAGTGGAGTTCGGCTGGGGGCTTGGAGGTTGGGAAGCTGTAGGTGGAGGAGATAGTGATGAAGAAGGTGGTGGAGATGAGGAAGAAGATGAGGATGGCGGAATCACAGAAGAAGAAGGAGGAGAAGCCATGATCTCTAACACCAAATCTCAGCAGCTTCCTCCCTTCCAATCAACTAACCTCAAATCAGTCCATGAGCTCCATGCCCCAGATCTCCAAACCCTTCAAGCACCAGCAAAGATCCAAACTTTCCTCTTCTCACAGCATCAAAATCTCCCAAATTCACTCCCACAATCTCCAACGTCACAAAGTTAAATCTACAGACACCTTACGACCAAACCTCTAAACTTCCCACCTTCGTTGAACAAACCCCACACACAAAATCCAATCTTTTTCAAAGATTTCTCATAAAAACAGCAAACCAAACGAAACCCAGATCCAGAAAAAGCTTAATTATGAATCTAAGTCCCTGAACATGGCAAAGACAATGTAGCATTCGTGCAACAAAAAACACCCAACAGAAAAAGCCAGCATGTCCTTTACAAACAAAAGATTGCCTTTAGCTCATCAAGGGGGAGCCTAAAGAAGACCAACGTGAGAGCGACTCAGAGATGATTACTTCAGAGAGAGAAAGTGGGTGTGGGTTCTAGAGAGAGAAAGTGAGACCGCGAAGAAGCCCAGAGCTTTTTCAATGGGGGAGGAGCAGAGTCTATGGTCTCCGCTGTCTGCCATGAAAATAATGGGGTGTGGTCACCAACGGGTGGGGTTACCCCAGGGGTTGGGGAATTAAATAACGCGTTTAAAATGGCCAGCTCAGCTCCCAGAAGAACGGCGTCAATAAAATATTGGTGCCGGTTTATCCGGGTCGGTTCTCAAATCCCAAGTTTCCCTTTTTTTCCCCTAAAAAGGGAGAAAAAATATTTATAAATTGAAAAAAATATCAACCAATGCTGCCAAAATTTGCATTTATTTAGATTTACTTAATTATGGACTAAATTTATACTTTCAAAAATATAAACAATATTGTGTCGCTTCACGTTAAAAGATCAAAACGATAGCGAAGGGTTGATCCATAAGCTGCTTGGATTCAATGAAGTGGTTGGAAGTGAGAAAGTAAGAAGTAGTTTTTTTTCTTTTAAAAATGAGAATTTGTGTGTATCTTTTTCGGAGTTTGATGGTAGTTAAAAAGTAAAAGTTAAAAAATATATACATTTTCTGATGTTTGGTTAGTAATGCGAAAGTGAAAATGAAAAGTTGGTCATAAAATTGATCGTAAAATAATATTAAAATAAAAAATAATTGTAACCCCCTGCTTTCCGGTGTACGTATCACCGTGTCGGTACGCGATACGACGTACAAAATTGATTTGACCTCCTTGGTAGTCCGATTGAGCCGATTTCAGTTTCAAAAATTATTTTCTAATATTTTAGAATTTTCAGGATTTTCTGGAATTTTTCTGGATTATTTTGGAAAATCTCCGTAGTCGGTGTCGACCGATACCGATAATCGGCTTTAAGATTTTTATTTCACAATCAGAGTTGTATTTTGAGAATCGGCTTTCACCATATGTCTTAGAATCACATGAGTTACGTTTGGGTATTTTTGGGGATTTTTCTGAATTTATCGAAAATCCGGCCAACCCGATGTCGCTCGTATTGGCGAGACACTCCGGGATTTTTAATTTGCTAACCGGATCGAGTTTCTACAAACCGTCTTCATCTTACGTCTCAGGATAATATTCTCTATTTTTTATAATTTTTGGGAATCATTCGGAACTAGTCAATTTTTGACTCTATTAAAATAATATTAAATTTCTTTTTATTTTATTCCTTTCTCTCTTTTTCTTTCTTCTTCTACAATCTTCCCCCTTCCACCGCCTCTTTCAATCAAACCCAACCGCCTCTCTCCATCCTTTAAAATCCCTCTTCTCTCTCTCTCCTCTATTCTCTCTCTCCCTCTTCCACACTCTCTCTCTCTAAACCCTCTCTCTCTCTCTCTCTCTCTCTAACTCTCTCTATAACTCTCTTCCTCTCTCCCCCTCTTTCAAGCTCTGTTCCAGGACGAGAGGAGCCTCGCCCAGCCAAACTTGGACCGGGCGCTACCGCCCCAGCTCGGCACGCGCCACCGGAGGCGCACGCCCCCGGCCGGCGGCCGCGCCCAAGCCCGCCGGCCGCCACGACCCCCATGGCCGCGCGGCCATGGCCAGAAATTTCCTTTCCCCTCTCTCTTTTCCTCTCTTCCCTTCCCTCTCTCTCCCCCACACCCCCGCTCTCTTGTGGCCGGGCTGAACCGCCGCCGGCGGCCACCAACGCCGCCAACGCCGCCGGCCAGCAAAGCTGGCCGGCCGGCTGCGCTTGAGCAGCAGCAGCAGCAAGCTGCTGCTGTTGTTGTGGGAAATGGGTTCGGGTGTAACCCGAACCCATTAGTCCTATTGGGTTGGGTTAAAACCCGTTAACTCTATACATCCACTACCCATTTAACTTAAGTTAATTGGGTTTGGGTTTGGATCTAAACCCGACCCGTTTGCACTTCAACCCGGCCCAATAAAGGTACATTTTCAGAAAAACCCCTGTTATTCTTTCTTAATTGCATTTCAATAATTTTATTACATATTTAACCCCATTTTATTCCTTTTCATATGCGGGCGATATCGGGAGCATCCGGACTCCGATTTGGACGATTCTGGAGCCGTTGCAATCGTGGGAACGAGAGCTACCTTTCCGTGGCTAGTTTGTGAGTGTTTTCATTTTATAAATTATATTTATTCATGTTAGATTGAGTGACTACTTAGTTCATAAATCGTAAATGTGGATAAATCACGATATATGGTAGTTAAGCGATACTTCATGATAGAGACGTCTATAACAGATACATTTATTTCACGTGGTTTAGGTACATTCCTCACATCACTTGTCATTGCCACTTTGTTACTGCTACATGTATACTGTCACTATGATATAGTCACCATTACAGACCCACCACTACACTCGACCAGTGATTGCATGTCAACCTCTGATACACGAGACAGGACACTATCATTTCATGTTCATGACACTGTTCCATGGATACGTGACACTGTTGTATCATGTACTAGTATCACCGTCCCACAGACATGCTAATGCACAGACACTGTTATGTCATGAGGTCCCTTATGCATGCTTCACTTATACATTGATACTGTGCATCATTACATTATTACTGCATATTTGTGAACCACAGCTACGCGGATATGCTATTACACGGCTACATGGCTAGGCTATACACAGTTACTTCATGTTCTTATACAACTGGACCCAGCGGCCTACATGCATTGCATGTCTATGTATTCCTGTTTGTATTGATCATGATTTATATTAGTACTTCATGGCTATGCCTGGATTCCCGTTATATGGAACACTGTTTCTGTTACATGTATTACTGTTTCATGTTACTGATATGGATTTTCCGTTACTGGACATGAGAGCTGTTGATATGCGACATGTGGAATCCCACATCTATTGTTCCCGTTTCCCGTTATATTGTTCCCGTTATATTGGTCCTGTTTCCCGTTATATTGTTCTACGCTATCAACAGAGCTCTGGTCCAGTTATCATGTTACCCGTATCATGTACAGTAGTTGTTCTTGTCACATTGTAGACTGGACATATCAGATAATAATGATAACTTGGGTATGGGGGAGACTTGACGGTTGATTAGATCTTATCGGGTGATGTACTGGATCCATATTGTTAGTCCCACTGCAGGGGACGGTAGTGCTACCTACCACTAGCTCCATGAGCTCCCGTTACTTGATTCGTGCTCCCCTCTTAGCGGAGGGCTCTGGTCTCAGCAGTCAGGGGTCCGTTTAAGGCCGTGATCCCGGGTATGCACGGGATACACCTACCCGATAAGAACTCCTCGACCATGGGTTTCCAATTAACATAATAAAACAGTATACACAATAGTGACGTCGGGAACACTTGTTATTTGGTTACTCTCTCGTTTGGATAATGGTACCCGTAGGCCATGTCCGGATGGGTTCGACTGGAGTGCGGGCTCCAGTATGAACTGCCAGTGGTATGGGACACTGGAAGAGAGTGATTGTAATACCAGGTGGTACTGATTGCTACTATTGTATAAATAACATGACTTGCCGGATACATGCTTACTACCTGTTACTATTCCTTGCCTGATACATGTTTAGTTGTACTTGTTATTGTACCTGATCATTTATCCGAGATCATGTTACATGTCTATTTGTTACTTTACCCGATACATGTTACACTTTCTGTAGTAGCATACTATTCATGCATATGTGCATATATTCTCTTTTCTGTCTACCTTACATACATCATTACTGTCTATGCACCACACCGTATACTGGTTAGATAACATATGCCCATCTGCATGTTCACTGCTATCACATCACCCCTAGCATGTACAATCGTCACCACTAGATCACATTATACGATGACCCAATGATAACCGGCTAGGTAGTGATGGTAGTAAAAGTTGACCTGTTTATATCTTTGCACTGCTTCCATGTTTATCTCTTTCTACTGTTTATATATCCTTATTATGTGGTATCACTTGTCCAAACCCATGCACTATATATTATTATCGTACTTGTAGTACTATTGTACATATTACTGCCTCCTTCATTTTACCACTCACTAGGTCGCTTTCTGACGACCCTGGGTTTGTATGCCCAGATTGGAGATCCGAGTTACCGTAGCTTCAGAGAGTGCCTTGGGGTCACATCGGAGCTTCCTCATCGGGACTATGCCTAGGTATCTTGGTGCTTTATTTCTGTTATCTTATTTGTCCCTGTTTGTTATATCTGTTATGATCGCTGACCTATTTCTGCAGGTATTCTTGTACTTATTTCATGCTGGAACTCAGGTATATATGGAGATTATTTACTGTACTGAGGCTTAGCGTACGTACGTGGGGTTTTCCGCCTTGCGTATGTACATCGCCATAACGTCTCCGTATCCTCGGGATCGGGGCGTTACAATAATTATGAAAAATGGACTGTTTCTATAATGCAAGTAAGATTTATATGACCACAAGATTAGCTGTTTTGAGTTACAACTTATTACAAATGAAATTCACATGACTACAAAATTAACTGTAGCATAGTGAAAGTGAGGAAATTGTTATGTAAAAAGAAAAAGAGAAAAAGAAAAAGGGTTTTCTCATTTTTCTTTTTCGGTGTTCGGATGGTTAGCGAAAGTGGGAAATGACACTTTCCCATTTCCGCCCACTTCCTTGAATCCAAACAGCTATGTAGACTTAGTCCAATATAATTATAATTCGACTCCTGAAAAGAATTCTGAAGAGCGTGTCTTGAGTAAGGATATATATATATATGTGGGGTTACTGTACCTCAGCCGACGGCTGAGAGAGTTTCTTAGCCGGCGGTGACGTGGCTGAATATATGTCACATATCGGCCGCAGAGTGTAGGCGTCAAAAAAATCCCGCCTAAACAATCGTGAATCAAATTGACAAAAATACCCCTTTTTTACTTCTAAACTAGCATAAACTCATCCGCAAACAAAATTTACCTAAATAATTTTCAGCTGAATATATCTACAGTTATAAAATTCCTAATTCTGCAACAGACGAAACATGATATCGTTCAGCACTCCGACGACAGACGCTGTCTTTTTTCACATACCTTATGTAACAGAATTCTGACCATTTTACAAAGTTTGCGATCATAGTCGCAGTCATAGTATAATAAAACTTTCGAACATTGCGACCATCGTCACAGAATTAATACAATGTAACTTTCAATTTTATATGACGACTGCGGCACTAGTCGCGTCATAGTATAACAAAACTTTTTTATATCACGTCTGCGACCTTAGTCGCATTCCTTTTTTATATCACGTCTGCGACCCTAGTCGCATTCCTTATTCCCATAAAAATAACAAACGAAACATGCTATCGTTCAGCACTGCGACCTCCTTCAGCACTGCGACCAAAGTCACAATCTTTTTCCGCATGCCTTATGTAACAGATTTTTTATAATTTTACAAAGTAGATTAGCACTGCGACCCTGAGATCAGTTCGCGTATATCACATCTTATAAAAATACTATATTAATTACACTGAATTAAATGAAGTAATAATATTCTATCTACCGTGATACAACAACAGTCTCGAAAAAAGAGATGCACTAATATTAATTTCGATAAAGAAAGATGAGCACCATACGTAATCTAAAGATATAGGGGAAACATTCTATAAAAAATTAATTTGTACTTCACGTAGTAAACCTCTGGAAAAAAGGAACTCTTCGGTTCTCCCGCCATAACTCTTCAATTAAATATTTAATTTTTTTACCACTTCTTCCCATACTCAATCGTCACCTATAACAATTATTATTACTATTCATATTCTTTCACATTATTTACTTTTATATAGTACTTGTAACTAATATATTATCTCATATCTAAAAACTATATTTTTACTCTTCCTTTTCAATTTGATTTCAAAAACTTCTAGAAAAATAACTCATTCTTGAATCATGTCTCCCCATCTTCTTCCTCTGAACACTCAGAGTTCAACTTCAATCATTCTCCCACCGGTCCTCTTTCTTCAGGGTATTCTAGTGAATCTGATACCAGTCTGGACTTCACTCCTTTTGACTATCTCACTACATCAAATAATATTTTAACTGATCCTCCTCTTCATGAGGATGATGAAGTTTTCATGGGGCTTAGTGATGAGAAAATTATTCCTCTGCTACTTTATAGAGACATGCTTGATGAAAGCATGTCCTCTGATACTGGAGGCTCGCTTTCTCGACACGGATCGGACGAAGAGCTTGATAGAGACGATCCATTCTGAGAGTTTATCGATGAACAAAAAAACCCTCAAAAAGAGGAAGATGATGATGAAATAAGTGATGAACAGGAAGACGAGGAGAATGAAGACGACGAATCTGCCTATGATGGTGATGACGACGAGGATTAGGATTTCCTGATCTTCTAATGTTCAACGTTATTTTGTCTTCTTTTAAGAGCAAAATGCTCTTTTTTTGTAAGGTCTCTTTCTCACCATATTATGTTATAAATAAATTTACTTCTATCTGTAAAATAATCTTTCATATTTTTAAAATACATATAAAGTATACCGTATAGTTATTATTTCTGCATCTTATCTGCGATAATGATCGCAGTACTCATATAATAATTACATATGAAACTGCGACCACGGTCGCTATCCAGTCATAAACAGTTTGATCGTTTGCATTCAATAAAGTTAAAAACAGGTACCATGGTCGCAGACCAAAATTAAACTATATAAACAACTAATACTGCGTACATGATCGCAGTCCTCTCAAATCAGTATATTTCACTGTATATCACAAATTAGAAAACTGCGACTGCTGCCGTTAAACACGGCGACCATAATCGCAGTCCTACTCCGCATGCAATAAGTAAAAAAAATTGATAGTTTATAGCGATAATGGTCGCAGTACTCATATAATAATTACATATGAAACTGCGACCACGGTCGCTGTCCAGTCATAAACAGTTTGATCGTTTTGCATTCAATAAAGTTAAAAACAGTTATCATGGTCGCAGTCCAAAATTAAACTATATAAACAGATAATACTGCGAACATGATCGCAGTCCTCTCAAATCAGTATATGTCACTGTATATCACAAATTAGAAAACTGCGACTGCTGCTGTTAAACACTGCGACCATAATCGTAGTCCTACTTCGCATGCAATAAATAAAAAAATTCGTAGTTTATAGGCGGCTGAGACAACAGTTACAGTGAAGAGAAAAATATATAAATCATACGTAAACTGCGACTATAGTATCAGTCCTTAGTCACCGTTATTACATTTAACTTAGGAAAAAAATCATCCACAAAAAATGCTGTCGTGAGTACTGCCACCATAGTCGCAGACCTTGATCGCATGCTATATGTAAAAAAAAATAATAGTTTATAGGCGGCTGAGACAACAGTCACAGTGAATAACAAATATATAAAATAATACGTAAACTGCGATTATAGTATCAGTTCTTAGTCACCGTTATTACATTTAACCTAGCAAAAAAAAAAACGTCGACGACTTCCTCTCGTTAAGCACTGCGATCATAGTCACAGTCCTTTTCTGCATTCAATATGTAAAATAATAATAATAATTTATACATTACATGCGAAAAAAGATAAACAAAAATTAGTAAATTTCAAATTGAAAAAAATAATAAAAAAGCATTCAAATTAGTTTCGTGATTTGATGAAATTGGTCGCAATTTAGTAATTGTGACAATATTGACTAACGTCAGAAATATAAAAAATAATAAACTATACAGATCTATTTTCTTTTACCGCAGGGGCATTTAGTAATTTAAACTGTTTCAATAGGCGGGGCGTCCTTTCTAGTGTGGCTAATAATGTGCCACGTCACCGCAGGCTGAGAGGGTCTCTCAGCCGTCGGCTGATATACATTTCTCTCTCTCTCTCTCTCTATATATATATATATATATATATATATATATATATATATATATATATAATTGAATGAGAAATTGCGTTACAGCCATCTACTTTACTTCATAATTAGAAAAAATCTCAGTGTCATAGTTTGTGTTTCGATCTGGAAGACATTAGGAATCAATCGATGCGAGTGGACGGGATCCGCTGGTAAAGATGACGATATTTATATGAGGATTGTGACTCATGATTGCAGTGTTCTGTAAGCATTGACTCAGAAATTGGGTATTTTTGTGAGGACTGTCATCATGATTGCTATAAAGAGGACTGCAAGCACGATCACAGTTCTCATAAAAACTCAAAAATAGAGCATTTGTGAGGACTGTTAATGATCGCAGTCCTCATAAAGACTCAAATGTTGGACATTTTTTGTGAATATTGAGATCATTATCGCAGCCCTTATAAAGAGGATTGTGACCCCGGTTACAGTTTTATAAACACTCAGAAGCATGACATTTTTGTGAGGACTGCGATCATGATCACAGTCTCAGAAATTGAGTATTTTTGTGAAGACTGCGATCTTGATGGCAGTCTTATATATATACTAGTAGTCAGTATTTTCAAAGCGAATCGCCTTTTTGACCGATTAATGCGGGAACATTTGCCTCATTCGTCACTAAGGAGCTTTTTTGCGCTTGACACATGAGCACACATGATTGGTTTAAAAGAGAGATGACTGAAGTGAACAAAATTATGAAGCTGAGTTTTTTTCTAATTACGATTTGACAGAAGATGTGTAGCGAAATGCCCCTAACTGAATTCTATCAGAAGAGACAAAGATTAGAATTCTTGAATATTTAGTTCAAACGTCTAGAATTATATTCGATAAATTTATATTAACACATTGCACATATAGCAATGTGAAATTTTTGAGAGGAATGAGAGCCTGATTTATACAATTTAGAGAACGTGCAAACTGTAGGTAATCATAAACTAATTATAAATGAAAGCTTACTATTTTAAGGAGATAGACTTGTGCAGTTCGAAAGGATTCAAGCTCGAATCTTTCTCACTCAAATGCCAATATCCAATATTTAAATATAATATTCGCTCCATATTATTTAAAGTATCTAAAAATCGAGAATCAAGTATTTTGATTTCTTTTTGTCTGTCTATCAAGCGGCACAAAATGGACTACTGAAAGTAGTGAGTTAGTTAGATTTATGTCTTTAGACATTCAAGTTCTCGATCCGATCATTTGATCATGTTCTAAACATTTAAAAACCCTACAAATCAATTTTTGTTAGGTTTAAAATATTCTACACCATTAAATTAACTAACTCACTACTTATGCCGTTCATTTTTTTCTAACGTGATGCATAGACAAAAATATTTAAAATACTTAATTTTTAGTATATAAATATTTGAAATAATATACATCAACTTCTATGAATAGAACTGATATTTAGATTTTGCATATCAGATCCGAATCTTTCTAAAACCATAGAAGTCTATCTCCTATTTTAAGTAAAAAAAAAAAAAAAGAGAGTGACAAGTTGAACGAATTTTGTAGTAGAGGGCTCGCAAGCGGGCCCACGCATAGCCGAATGGTAGTTAGAAAATCAATTTTTCATGATCTATATGAAAATTACTGTGAGACAGAGACAGAGACAGAGACAGAGACCAATTCTCCAAATGTGAATATTCTTGTAGGGTAGCCAAACAAGGAGAAATGCTTGAGGGATATGTCCCCCTCACTCCTCAA
The DNA here is from genome assembly GCA_038442645.1 of Agave tequilana. Taxonomy (NCBI): domain Eukaryota; kingdom Viridiplantae; phylum Streptophyta; class Magnoliopsida; order Asparagales; family Asparagaceae; genus Agave; species Agave tequilana. The sequence goes on from JAVJIF010015790.1 coordinate 35,340, forward strand.
ATTTAGCATGGAGCTGCGCAAGGAAATAAAAGGCGGCTTTCAAACAGACAACCAAACTTTAACCCGCGCTTTAGGGATGACTAATGAGACGGGGTCGACCTACTTTGATCGACCCTATCCCACTTTGTGCGACTCGTTTGAGTCTCACAGGGCGGGTTGCGGGTCAACCCGGATCCGTCCCTAAAATCAACCGCACCCGTCCCGTTTAGGGGCGGGTCAACTAGAATTGACCGGTCCCGGATAAAAGGGACGGGTCAGATTCGTCCCGCGACGAATCACGGGACGAATTGGGTCGGGGAAAATCCTCATCTTTCTATATTTTTTTTTTTTTTAAAAATCACATGTTATTATACATGTGAGAAGAGAAAATTAGTTTCAAATTCCTATTTATTTATTTATTTATTTATTTAACCCTCAATAACTCAAAAAATAGCTATTGTGGTAAATTTGAATTTTTCAAAAATAAAATAATAATAAAATCTGAACCCGTCTCGGCGAATCCGGTAACGAATCGAGTCAAGAGACCCGATTCGTTCCCAATTACTTGATTCGTCTCGTTTGGATTCGTTACGAGACGGGTTCAACCTGTCTCGTAATAGATTCATTAGCTAACGAGACGAATCAATCCGAGTCGTCCCATTAGCCATCCTTGCCGGGCTTCAGATCATCTAATTTCAATATTTCTGCATATCAAAAGTAAAAGTAGAAGACTTAGAAAAATTCGGCCTAAAATTATAAGTGTTATAAATCTGTTTTGACTTCTTAATTTAAATGTTGCAGTAAAATGTGTGCACTTTCTTACTACTCAAAAATTATTGTTCACAAGTCGCCTTTCAAATTTTACTGTAATAATTTCGTTCCTGATCGGTTCTGCTACAAGTATCAGATATATGTTAACATAACTAAACTAATAATCTTCAGGTGGTCAAGGTTAAAAATCACAAATACTGATCTTGTGTTTTTTTAAAAGTAAAATTTAATGGTTTTATAAAATTAAGAATTTGATTGTTAGAACAATTCTATAGTGAAAAATGTCTCGTCCTAAAACTACAGCTATAGTGAAATTAGAAGCTTAAGCTTCGATCCTTTTTGAGTCTCCAATCTGCGATTTTACAAATTTCTATTCTGATTAGAAATTTTGAAATAATCAAAATTTTATGTCAAATTTGAATTCTAAAAGCCAAGAGTTTCAACACCTAAACATGCATTCTTCATTTGAAAATCATAAAATACCTAATTATTAGAATATTTTCCGTGTGAAGTGAACTACTCTATAAAAATATTTATTCTGGTTATCAGATTTAGAGTTCTGATAAACATAAAAATTTTTCAAAAAAAATAAAATAAAAATTCTACATCTTATGAAGACCTAGAAAACTTTTCTCACTCAAGACAAAAACAAAAGTGATTGGGTCATCACACATGCCTAATTTAAACCCCAACTTGACGCTGAAAAGGTGCAAAGATTTGTCAAACCTAAACAATAACGCGCTTGGTATATAAACTACTCCCTCCGTTTAGGAATAGTAGTGTCTTTTTTGTTCAAATTTTTATCTCAAATTAGTAGTTTATTTTAAATCCAAATGCTACTTTTATCGATCCTAATACTATATTTACTATTTCCAATATAAAGTGTTGAGTAATACTTTTAATTTTTTTTATAACCAAAATGCTACTCTTTATAACAAAAAATGTTATCCCCAATGCAAGAGCAAAATTGGAAGAGGAAATGATCAGAGAGTCAATCAAAGTTTCTTAATTGGCATGCTTGATCAAAAAACGACCAGTAAAAAGGACAGAGGGAGTAATGATTTGTGACATGATGTAGATTTATTAACTAACAAATATATAAATTAATGGTCAATGACATAAACATAGATTATTTGTTAACTTTGTGCTTAATACTATTTCAAATAAAAAACTTTACCAACAGTTATTTGTTATTATTATAGTTTGAATTTCTAGATTAAATCGGTTGAATTTTACCTAACCTTAGAATTGCTTTGCTTGATGGTTTGACATTTGGTATTGCCACTTGTCGTGCTTGAGTTTGAGAGTTAGCTCCCTCTTTCCCACTCTTCAGGATCAATGTAATCTTTTTCTTTTTTTTTTCTTTTTTTTTTTTGTTTTCTCCTATTTTATACAAAAGTAAAGTCATAGTCTGATTTCGAAAGAGGGATCTACTTGTGTTTTATATTAGATGTCCCTAGTGAACTGAAGGAGGTGAAGATCATTGATTAGTCACTCAGAAGATTTTTGTGTGATGTACTTGTGGCGAGTTTAAACATTTATATCTCGTCCCAATTTCTTTAAAATTCTTATGTATGTTTTAAATTAGATTTCCCTTTTGAACAAGGTGAAGATCGTTGTGACATACAAGTTCCTTATATGACAGTTGTTATTCTACTCAAAAAGTTTTAAGTTATCCCAAAAATATCTGTAACCATTAGATTTTCATTACAATTAAGATTTTTATCTTATTTTATTTCTTTGTTTTGAACTTGAGATTTCTCATAACTCAATTGTTGGAAATTTGAAATTAACCAGGTGAGCTTTGGAAAAAGTTTGAGCTGAATTTTAAGCTGGATCTGCTGCTCGGAATGTGCGGTGGATGGCTGGAACGTATTCTCCTTCCATTGACAATGAACATGGTATATTCACATATTCAATTCCGTTTCTAAATGAATGAGATATTCAAGTCGAAAGTTGGCTCAAAACGAGAAACAAAAAAGTGTGAAAACTTTTTAGTTTCACATTGAAAGCGGTATAGAAATGTGTTTATTCGGTGAACAGATATGTCTGTTCGAAACGGCTGCACTCGATCCAACCGAATTGATGTGTCTGTTCAGAGATAACTCGTTTCGACCGAATGGATGTCTGTTCAACGAATGGATGTGTCGGTTCAAAATGGTTGCACCCGTTCCAACCGAATGGATGTGTCCGTTCGAGGATAACCTGCTTCGGCCGAATGGATGTGTCTGTTTGGCAAACGAATGTGTCTGATCGGAACAGTTGCGTCCGTTCTAACTGAATATATATATCTGTTCGGAATAGTTGCGCCCATTCTGATCGAACGGATGTATCTATTCCGAAAGGTTTCCTTCAAATTTCTATATAAAGTTGCAAACTTTCACTCCAATCTGAATCTCTCATAATTCCAACAACTGAGAATTCCAAAACACAATTAACTACAATGAATAAATTAAGTTTTTTAAAGAGGATTTTTAAAGTCATGTTTAGATTTTAGAATTATGTCCGTAATTCGATTTTTGTCCGTGCCTTTTTTCCTACTTTCGGTCAAGTAGAAGGTACAAGTTAACTTTAGTTTGAAGTACATGTTTTGCAAAGTGCTGTACAGAACACGTGAAAGAGTGTTGTATCTTGAGAGATCAACATCTATTATCTTATATGCACCGTAGCAGAGGACGTAACTGTCTTAAGGAGATTCATTTTATGCGTACCTCACTCTTAAATCTGATTTTATTCTATTACTCTGTCCGTTTATATTAACGCTCAATACTTGCAGGAATTATTGAATTCCAATATATTCTATGTCTATTAGAACTAACATTCTTATTGCAGGGATTATGCTGAATAAAGTATTCATGACGGAATATTTATTTTAATAAATATCATCACTAGATAAGTTATTATTGAATTATTTATCTTGTTGATTTATTACTAATACGAGATTGATTAAATACCAATCTAATTGATGTCCAAAGAAGGGATTTGAAAGGCAATTATGTAATTAAGGAATGTTCAACTGAATAAAAATCTTCCACCTGATTTTCACCGACATGACCGATTGGACCGGTTGATCTTGATCTTTAATTGGATTGTCAAGTCTAACAATTTTAAGACAATTAGTATATTGAACTTGCTAACTTTGCTCTACTTGTATTGTAGAAAATGTCTAATACTAATCAAGAGAGTATCAGTATGGCACTAAGTGTGCCGAACCAGACTTGATGTTTGCTCCTCTTCTTATTCCGAAGAACCAAACTTGATGTCTGCTCCTCTTCTATTCCGAAGATGAAAGATGTTAGTATTAAGAAGTTCATTGTATAATATTTTCTTGAGTACTAAATGGTGTATGGTAATATTGTGATCAGTCGAAGCAATATGTATGTTTATAACATACAAAGTCAAGGTTGAGAATTAACTTAAAAAAAACATAAAGATTCTAAATTCGATTGAGGTAGAGAATATGAATCAAATGAATTCAGTGAGTTGTGTGTTAATTTTGGTATACTCTACCAAATCACAACATTACACACTCCTCAGCAGAATGGGTTTTTTAAAAGAAAGAACAGAAGTTTAAAAGAGATGGTCAATTTCATACTCGTAAGCTCTGAATCATCGTAGAACTTATGAGAGAAAGCTCTATTAACCGAAATCAGGATACCCCACAAGAAACTTGGTCTTATTCTATTTGAGTTGTGATATGAAATGCCTCCTTACCATTACCTCAAAATGTAAAGGTACCTTACAAAGGTAACAGCGCCACTATCTAAGAAGACTAAGTTGGGATTAAAATGGTGGACTGTATTTTCATAGGTTACACCTTAAATAACAGTGCCTAAAGATTTCTGATACACAAATCAGAGATACATGATATTTATGTGAACATGATTATCGAATCGAGATATATTGTGTTCTTTGAAAACGTCTATCCGTACAAACAAAAAGAAAATAAGATTTATGAAAAAAGAACACACAGTTGATGTAGAAGTTGAACCAAGAAGGAGTAAGAGATCGAGAATCTCTAAATCCTTTGGTCCAAACTTCATAGCATATGCGCTTGAAAGCGATCATCAAATATCAAGAAAGTTACATCTATCGAGAAGCACAAATATTGAAAGAAGCTGAAACAGGCTTTAAAACAATAGCATGAGAAGTTCGATAGTGTTATGATCAATGATGAATTCACTATCAACGAATATGACAAGTGTGTTTACATTAAAATAAATAAAAATACATGTATCATTATTTGTCTCTATGTAGATGACATATTGATACTCGTGAATAATATTGAAGTTATCAAGTCCACTAAAAGCTGCTCTCCAAAAATTTTAATTTGAAAGCTTTGGGTGTTGATGTAATTTTAGGAATTAAAATTATTAGAACTCCTAATGGAATCAGTTTATCTCAGTTATATTACGTAAACAAGATAATTGAAAGATTCAAGGAACATGTAATCAAAGGGAATACAAATCATTTTCTCCCACATATCCACCTTCACAAGAATACAAGAAGTGAAAAACGACAGTTGGAGTATTCTCAAACCATTGAAAGTCTAATATATTCAATAAATTGTACTAGACCCGATATACCTTATATTGTAAGAAAATTGAGTAGGTACACTAGTAATCCTAATGACGATCATTGGACTGCCTTACTAGAGTAGTGGGCTACTTGAAGAATACAGAAAAGTATGCCCTGAGATGTCAACATGTGCTTGAAGGGTATAGTGACGCAAATTGGATTGCAGATTTCGAGAAATCGAAATCAACTAGCGGAGACATCTTTACTCTCAAAAGCGCGACTATATCTTGGTAATCCTCCAAACAAACGTGCAAAGACCGTTCCACAATAGAATCAAAATTTATAGCTTTGGATAAGACTGGAGAAGAAACAGAGTGGTTTCGATAATTTTTAAAAGTTATACCATTATTGCTTAAGCCAGTGCCCGCCATATGCATTCACTACGATAATCAAGCAATGATATTTAGGGCACAAAATTTTGTGTATAACGGTAAGTTTAGACACATCGATCGTAGACATAATAGTTTTAGGCAGTTGCTCTCAAATGGAGTTATTTTAATTGACTTTATGGCGTCAAAAAATAACCTAAAGGATCCGTTCGCTAAAGGTGTGAGTGGAGAGTGTATAAACTGCACATCGAAGGGAATGGGACTAAAAGCCTAATCATATCGAGTCAACTAAATGAAAACCTCACTTAGCGACTAGAGATCCCACAGACTAAGTTCAAAATGAAAAATTAATTATGACTGACTTTGTGAATAAGCACTTAGGAGCTTAACTCCAACCTATTTCTATGGTGCACCCTGTAAAGTCACTATAGGGGGTGAATAGGTGAAGTGCAGACTTACACTCCAATCTGAATCACACATAACTCCAACAACTGAGAATTTCAAAACTCAATCAACTATAATGAATAAATTAAGTTCTTTAAAGAGGATTCTATAAAGTCATGTTCAGATTTTAGAATTGTATCTGAAATCTGATTTTGATCAATGTTTTTTTTTTCTACTTTTGGTCAAATGGAAGGTACAGGTCAACTTTGATTCGACGGTATGTGTTTTTCAAAGTGCTGCGCAGAACACGTGAAAGAGTGTTGTATCTTGTGAGATCAGCGTCCATTTTCTTGGATGCACCATAGTGAAGGGACATAATTGTCTTAAGGAGATTCGCTTTATGCGTACCTTACTTTAAAATCTGGTTTTATTTTGTTATTCTATCTGTTTATACTAATGCTCAATGGTTACAGGAATTATTAAATTCCAATATATTCTCTGTCAACTAACATTCTTATAAAAGGGATTATGCTGAATAAAGTATTCATGATGAAATATTTATTTTAATAAATATCGTTTCTAGATAAATTATTGTTGAATTATTTATCTTTCTGGTTTATTATTAATACAAGACTGATTAAATATCAGTCTGATTGATGTCTAAGGAAGCATTTTGAAAGGTGATTTTGTAATTAATGAACATTCAATTGAATGAAAAACCTCCCCCCGATTTTTACCGACTTGACCGATTGGACCGGTTGATCTTGATCTTGAATTGGATTGTTAAGTCTAGAAAATCTCACGTCTTTACCAATAAACTAGGCCTCACTTGACAATATTCTATTCACTCCACCAGGACATGATTTTATATCCACTTTATCTTTATTTTATTTTTTAGAGAATGTATCTATACTTTTATAAAAAACATCAGTTGGAATGTTACAAAAAGATTTTGTTTGTCAATTTTGACGTTAAGTAGAAAAACAATTATTTATTTGAAAACATTAGCTATAACATAATTAGACATGACTATTTAGTAATTTTTATTTTTTAATTGATAAATATAGTTTCGTAATTTAATATCTTTTAAGTCTAAACAATTTTAATCTCAGTAGTGTTAATTTTTTTTTATTTTCTCATCTCTATCCAACAACATTCTCTCTCATTGATTTTTCATCTTGATTCAAATATGTATTTTTATATTTTTCAATTTAAGACCACCTACTCAAAAATTAATGTGCAAGCCACTATATTAAAGCATTCAAATAATTATATACATAATAAAAAATAATAGAAAGATCTAAATTTCTCTTTACAAATAAAAAAGTCTTGTTTATTTTAGGAAAACACATAACCCCAAAAAAATCTCAAATGTTTTGGGTTTAATTAAGTTTCGAAATAAATCTTATCAATTTTTTAAATTACTAAAAATATTAGCATATTCTTTCTATATTATATTTTTTTGTACAAGTACATGAAAATTATCACTTGATTTTATTTTCTCTCTTTTATATATACTACTATCGGCATGTGCTATGCACATCGAAATAAGATTAAAAAAATTAACATAATTATCTTATATTGATTACTATTATCAGATAATTATTTTTAATATATATTTTATTATGCAATGTAAATAAAATTTATTTATCTATACCACAAAGTATTAAGAACACTAACTTATTTAAATTTAACATGATACAATATATATAAAAGAGTTAAAAAAAATCAAGGGATAGTTATCATGTACTTATATGTAGTGGTCAAAATTTGACATGCATCAGAATAATAACACATGTTCAAACTACTGAAGAGTTCTCCTAAAATATTCACAACTCTCAATCCATCCCGAAGCTGTCGCTGTAACACTTACCTTAATTAATCACCAGTTAAGATCTTATATGCTAACATTGGGTTAAATTAGGTGATTTTATTGACAATGTGATGCATAACTATTTTCATCAATATTAAATTTAAAACGTAAGTTTTGATCTTAAAGCGGTGTTAATGATCAGTGATGCTTGGTTATCGGGTAATACACTTGAGACTCTATATCACCTTAGAGGTAAGTTACGGGGATAAGAATTTATGAATGATATCTACAATAAAATCTTATACCTATACATATAAGTATAAAATGTGTATAGGTGTATAAATACACATGTGTCTTTGACTTTCATCCTATCATACTTCCTACCATACTTGTGGGGTACAAATGCATAATGAAGGGGGTATGGAGCCTTACCTTTAGGGGTAAGGTAGAGATGTAGAGTAATAATTTTAGGGGGGCACTTGACATAATCTCCTTGTAGAAAGTTGATATATATAAGATTAAATATGGGAGAAAATCTTCATTTAGCAACTCCTCTCTCTCTCTCTCTCTCTCTCTCTCTCTCTCTCTCTCTTCATTTCTCCTTCTCCTAAATCTCCCCCCTTCCTTCTTCTCGCTGCCGGCCAAGGGGCAGCCAGCAGCCCCCTCTCCCCTCCTCCATTCACCCATTCACTCACTCACTCACTCTCACTCATTCACTCACGCTTCTTCCCCTTCCTTCTTAATTGCTAAAAAGGCTTTCCTAAGCCTATATTATTTTCTCTAAAAGCCTACTAGAGCATGAAAAAGTGGTGATCTAACATCACATTAGGGGGTTAAATTCTTGAAGATAATGTTGGCCAAGGTTAGCAAGATAGGAGGGTGATTTTTGGTTGATTAAGGTGAGCAATCTTTAGGCCTACTACGCCATTCTTACTCTTTTTCATTTATAGAATACTAATGATGTTGTTATGATTTTATGGAGTCTAATATAGCCAGTAAAACAAGCTTGTTAATCGGGGGTGATCACTTCAAGGGTGAGTAGAACATTCAAACTCTAAAATAATAGTAGGTAGTTGTCAAGTTTGAAGTAAAGTGAAATTTGTTAAGTTATAAGTGTATGTGAGTGTGAACGATAACACATGTACATGGTTTCTAAACTTTAAGTGTACATAATAGACAATCCTATGGTAAATATGTTGTACCTATTTCCATGTATGCATACCTTTATACATAGTAGATAATCCCATGGGTGTAAGTATTAACTAGTCTCATTTATACATATTCTTGTATATAATAGGCTAACCTATTTGTGTATGTTATAGTAAATCCCACACATGTTTATCTATTCACATGATGTAGGTAATTGATAATCTCATGTATGCTTACCGTTTACGCATATTTGATAAACTTTTGTGTGTGTATACACGATAGTCAAACTCATGTCTTTCAAAAGAAATAATTCTATGAATAAATATAATACCTAAATTTATGTATATATACGGTTACACACAAATTAAGATGATACAATATGTTAGTTACTTTGAAAAGGCTTGCGTGTTGTTAATTTAGCAAGTTGTTACTTATATACGTTAACGACTTCCATAATGTTCGCATAATGTGAGGTTGTAAATTATGATAATCATTTATGTTGATATTTTCTTATGAACCCTTGCATGTTGCTATTGCATGAAAGTTATATTTCTTACGTATTGGAGAAAGGGACCGGGTTGAACCGGAGATGACCGAAGGGGAGAATATTACGTTGAATAACGTATTGAAGGAAGGGACCAGTTTAACCAGAGATAACCGAAGGGAAGAATATCACGTTGAATAACGTATTGGAGGAAGGGACCGGGTTTAATTAGAGGTGACCGAAGGGGAGTTTAACTGTCATGTTTTAACAAGTGTCTTAATGATAAAACTGAACTTGTTTTATTCTTTATATGGCTAAGATGAAAAAATGCATGCTATTGCTATAAGATATTCTTTAACAGTCAGAAACTGTTCTAAGTTGACTAGGACATGAAGTAAGTCAACTAGTATAGGCAATTTTGACTGAGTTAGTCAACTAATCAAAGGGTTAAGTCGACTACAGATATATGATACAAATATGCAAGTCTCTGAAAACTACTATTAGTCGATTTATAAAATAAGGTAGTCAACAAACAGAGAGTGGATATCTTTTCTGGACGGGACTTAGTCGACTATAGACTTATGATAAGTCGACTTGCAACTGTATTAGTCGACTATAGGAAGGGTCAAGTCGACTAATAAGACTATTTTGTGTGTGTGATCAAGACTTTTAACAAATATCTAAAAATACATAAAAATAATACGAATTACATTTGTTATCATCAAAATAAATTCCAACAGATATAAATAATTGTTATACATATACATATATATATATATATATATATATATATATATATATATATATATATATATATATATATTGTTTTACTCAATGAGCTGTTGAGCTCACCCTATTATATTAATCATCTTCAGGAATGGATAAAGGTAAAGGACCCGCCTAACGCCAATATACGGGATAGGTGGCAATTGGAGATCATTTTTACTTTTGGCATGATCCTTCTTATGTGTATATTGTTTAAGAAATCCTATGTAAAATTTTCTATGATAATTCATGCTATAAACTTTTGTAATACATTGTAATGTATGAAATGCTTGTATTAATGAGTACTTGACTTTGAATCTTATTCATAAGATGGAGATTATGGATAAAACAGAGTAGAAATGTGTAGATTTATGGCTTGCCACACTGGGTTTGGTTGAAATAAATATTGGAAAATTGACGTGGATGAAATCATGCTGAGATGTTATATATATATATATATATATATATATATATATATATATATATATATATATATATATATATATTATATATATATATATATATATATATAATATTGCGTGGAATGTTGTGAACCCATAAGTAGGCTGATGCTAGCCGAAATTGAAGCATTGTATTTTGACGGGCCCCACATTTAAAGGAAATACTGCCGAAAATATTGGGGATCTCAGTATTATATTAAGGATAAACAGCAATAATGGTGATAATGAAAAATGTTAAGACTGGGACCGTTATAGTTGGTATCAGAGCAATGGTTATAGGTAGAAGGAGAAGGTTAAGTCGGAGGTAGGAGGCAATAAAATTGTTAGGCTTAATGTGTATGTATGTGTGAGTATTGTTTATATAATCGACCTTGAATGATTATAGTAAGGTAGTGGGTTTTATGTAACAGATTAACCGTGAGTCAAGCGGTAATTGATTATTTCCTCGCATCATAATCGGGGTGCCTGCACGTCTCGATTCAGGCGAGTTGGCTGAGAGTGCGGGTTCTTAGAAACAGCTACTGGTGGTATGGGACACTGGGATGAGGGAATACATTGAATTATCTATTGAGCCTAAGTTATTCTGAAACATGAAACTTATGGGTAGAATACAGCAAACGGACCAAAGGAATTGAAAAGCTAAGTGTAAGTGTGTATATATATTGCTTTCTTTCTTGTTGTATGATAATAGCAGTATATCGAGACTATTTATACGAGTTGAGATGGATATGACTCCTTATTTATATGTAGACGGGGGACTCTGGCATATATTGGCCGATTTTCAGCTCGGATAGTTCGAGGCGTGTTGGATGGCAGGTTCCATGGATTGGGATTATGAGTTTGATGAGACTAACTCGGAGATCATACTCTCAGCCCCAGTACACATAGACCATAAGAAGATTGAGTCTCACGCGTATAATGAGCCTGATTTGACCATCACCGATACAGAGAGTATGGTTGGGGATTCCCTGATGTAGGAGAGACGGGGGATACAAGTGCATTAAAGGAAAGGTCCCGAAGAGGATTTACTTATAGAGGTCTTTTTGGGATGCAAGATAGAAAGATGACATGAATTTATATGAGGATCTGGACCACTGGTGTTGAGAAGGAGACGAATTATCAGGGGAAGACTCTGAAGAAAGCATGGATGATAGCGAGGATAGCAGCAGTACCAGTGGGGATTTGAGTGGGAAGACTCTACCCTATGATGGATGAATCAATGGGCAATTACTTTTGATATGTGATATATATATATATATATATATATATATATATATATATATATATATATGTATGTATGTATGTATGTATGTATGTATGTATGTATGTATGTATGTATGTATGAGTCTAGTGTACAAGTTGATGGACATCTTAGGAGTTTTTTGTTATATATGCCCTGGCACATCTTGTATGCTTGCATGTGGGTTAGTTTGGATATTCAAAGGGGTAGATATATCAATGTAATATCCTTGTATCCATTTTGGGATATATACATATATAGCAAGTTACTTGTTTGCAAATGACAATGGATGTTGTTATATAGAATTCAGGTACTAAAGTGATTGCATGAAATTAAGAATTTTATCTAAATTGTTTTCATATATGTGAATTATGTTGACTAGACATCCTCATCTTATAGGAAGGACGCATGGATCTAAATCAACCGTCACCTGATGAGCCATTATCACTGGTGTTTCACACTATAGTGCGATGGGGAGTATTCACCCCATGGACAGTAATGAAGACTCAAAAACACAGATGGAAGGAAGTCGTGGAGCTCCGAGGGTTATGCTAGAGTGGTTCATCCAGTTAATGGCAAGAACTAATGATAACAATTCCCACCGAGCTTTAGAACAACTCCAAAAGATAAAACCACCAGTATTTGTAGGGGAGGTGGATCCTTTACAAGCTGAAGGATGGCTCCTCCAGATAGAAAAGATTCTAGATATAATGAATTGCACTGATGAGCAGAGAGTATCCTTCTCTTCTTTCATATTTCAAAAGGAAGCAAAGCACTAGTGGAGGGCAGTAAAAAATAGTGTGAAAAGCACAGGAGAACAAATCACCTGGGAATTCTTAGTGAATAAATTCACTAAAAAGTATATTTCAGAGAGGACCAGAGATAAGATAGCATCAGAGTTTCTAGAGTTACGATAAGATCAGATGAATGTATCTTAATATGACCAGAGCTTTATCCAATTGTCTAGATATGCTGATGTCTTGATAAAGGGTGAAGCAGAATTCAAAGTGGAGAATGGGCCAGAGGCGGAGGATCATGGTTGAGGAATAGAGACACTTTTCAGAAAGCACAGATTACATCTGTGTCCCACCCCAGAATCTCGGAGGCCCCTTGGTGCCAGAAGTGTAAGATGAACCATTTTGGAAGCTACATTCAAGAGAGGTCTTTTATAATTGTGGAGGAATAGGACATTTAAAGAAAAATTGTCCAATGAAGCGCGGTAGCCAAGGGCCGAGTAGAGGATATGGGAGGTCAGCTATGAGAATAAACCCTCCTAGAAGACAAGCCAGTAATTTTAAGCAGCCAGTAATGCACCGCGACCTGCTGCGACTCAATCATTTGTACAACAGTCACGGGCTCAAGGAAGAGCATTTGTGTTGACCCATCGAGGCCTCGAATGCAGTAGTGGAATGTATGATCTCCATATTAGGACATATTGCTCGTGCATTGTTTGATCCTGAATTTACTCATTCATTCATATCTAGCGCTTTTGCATATAAATTGAATCAAACATCAGAACCCCTAAGATTTCAGTTGGTTATACCACACCCATAGGGGTAAAGACAATAACTAGCACTAAATATGTAAACTGTGAAGTGATGATTGGGGAGATGGAAATATCTATTGACTTGATTAAGCTGGGCGAGATGAAATTTGATGCAATACTAAGAATGGATTGGCTGTCCGCTTATAGCGCACATGTGGATTGTAATAGGAAGAGGATCATCTTTAAATTGGAAGGAGTTCCGGAGTTTATTTTTAAAGGGGTAAAAGTTAGTCATGATATACCAAACATATTGGCCAGTAGAGCCACCAAGTTAATGAGGCAGGGGTGTCAGGGATTTCTGGCTTCAGTTTGGATATAAATGGAACTGATATCAACATTGAGACTATTCAGTCGTAAATAAGTTCGCGGATGTATTCCCGAAATATTTACCAGGTCTGCCCCCAGATCGAGATGTAGAATTTGCAATAGATGTGATGCCAGATATTGTCCCAATCTTGAAGGCACCATATCGTATGGCCCCCGCGGAAATGAAAGAACTTAAAACTCAACTACAGGAATTGTTAGATAAAGATTCATCCTGTATCACCTTCTGAGCATCAGTATTATTTGTAAAGAAGAAGGATGGAAGTATGAGATTATGTGTCGACTATCGGGAGTTGAATAAGGTCACTAATAAAAATTGGTACCCACTTCCCCAAATTGATGACTTATTTGATCAACTTAAGGGTCTTGTGTATTTTCTAAGATAGATTTTAGGTCAGGATATCATCAGTTAAATGTCAAGCCAGAAGATGTGTCTAAATCGGCTTTTAAAACAAGATATGGACATTTTAAATTCCAAGTCATGCTTTTTGGACTCATTAATGCCCTTGCGACATTTATAGACCTGATGAATCGAGTATTTCAACCATATCTTGATCAGTTTGTGGTGGTATTCATCGATGATATTTTGATTTATTCAAAGAATAGAGAAGATCATAAAAATCATCTTAAAACTGTCCTCCAAATCTTGAGGGAGAAACAAATTTATGCTAAATTAAAGAAATGTGAATTTTGGTTGGAACAAGTAGGGTTTCTTGGCCATATTATATCCAAGGAATATCAGTAGATCCAATAAAAATTGAAGCAATCAAAGACTGGCCTAGACCCACAACTGTTACTAAAGTTTGAAGTTTCTTGGGGTTAGCCGGATACTACAGAAGATTTGTGGAAGGATTCTCTCAAATTGTAGTACCATTGACACAATTAAGTAGAAAGAATAAGAAGTTTGTGTGGGAAGAAGAACAAGATAAGAGCTTCTTTGAAGTTAAAACGAGGCTGACATCGCTCCTGTTCTAATTGTACCTTCAGGAACTAAAGAATTTGTCATTTATCACTTGCGTCAATATTGGGACTGGGATGTGTGTTAATGCAACATGGGAGAGTTATCTCGATAATTTAGAATTCATGAAAGGAACTACCCTACTCATGATTTGGAATTAGCTGCTGTGATTTTTTGCTTTAAAGATCTGGCGACATTACTTGTATGGAGTATCTTGTGAAATCTTTATTGATCATAAGAGTTTGAAGTACATTTTCACACAAAAAAACTAAATATGCGGCAGAGAAGATGACTAAAACAAATAAAGGATTATGATATTACTATCCACTACCACCCTGAAAAGGCCAATGTCGTGGCTGATGCCTTGAGCCGAAAATCAGGAGGATCATTGACCGCCCTTATAACTCGCCACACGAGATTATTAAGAGATGTAGAAGAAATGCAAGTAGAGGTGCGGGTCATTGATCCTTCCAATGCTAGAAATCAATTGAATCAAGTAAGTATTCAATTTGATTTATATGACAAAATCAAAGAAGCCTAACAAAGAGATGCTCAAATAAGAAAAATTATACAGAAAGTACTAGAAGGAGAACTCAAGGAGTTTAAAATTAAAGATAATATACTGAAATTTAGACACAGATTATGTGTGCCTGATGTGGCAGAGATAAAAAAGAAATAATGAAGGAAGCTCATTATTGTTGACACTCAAAAAAGACAAACTTTCAGACAGCTTTCCAACCGGTCTGAACGATGTCTAACTTGTCGATATTTACAAAAGACAAGTCGCAGACAAGCTGACGACCAGTTTTTACCCATCCCTGAGGGATAAATCAGCGACTTGGACTCTACTGATCCAGTAAAGCAGACAGTAAGTCAAGGTTGCCTTTGAAGAGACCTAAGCAAGCCTAAGATGTTGAGTTAGTTCAATACTCAGCATCACATGAGCTCAAGGGGATAGCCTCACCTGAGAGGCTAAGTTTATCTAGATTTGCCTTGAAGCTCTCCACAGAGAGCTAACTAGCTTCGCCTGAAGCTAATTCTAGCTTCGATAGAAGCTTTCTTGATAGTTTCGCATGAAGCTCTTCATAACTCCACAGAGAGCTAACTTACAGTTTCGTCTGAAGTTAATCTAGCTTCGCTGGAAGCTAATTCTAGTTTCGCTGGAAGCTTTCTTGATAGCTTCTCATGAAGCTCTTCATAGCTCTACAGAAAGCTAACTTACAGCTTCGCCTGAAGCTAATTCTAACTTCGCCGGAAGCTTTCTTGATAGCTTCGCATGAAGCTCTTCATAGCTCCATAGAGAGCTAACTTACAGCTTCGCCTGAAGCTAATCTAGCTTCGCCGGAAGCTAATTCTAGCTTCACCGGAAGCTTTCTTGATAGCTTCTCATGAACTCTTCATAGCTCCACAAAGAGCTAACTTATAGCTTCTCTTGAAGCTAATTTTAGCTTCGCCGGAAGCTTCCTTGATAGCTTCTCCGGAAGAGGCTAGCTCCGCATGAGGAAAGTAGCCGCCCCACTAAGTTAGTGGGGGGAGTTAATGAGTAGTTACACCCATGATCCCTCATCAAGAGGAGCCAATTAAGGAGAGTTAATGGGTAGTTACACCCATGATCCCTCATTAAGGAGAGACAATCAAGGGAATCATAACTCCCTATTGAGCCTATAAATAGCCCACTAGTAGGCTAGGCTCAGGATCTTGAAAAGATTCAAATCCAATAGGCTCACGGTCTTGAAAAAATTCAAGTCCAAGAGGCTTTGAAAAGCATAAGCTTCTTTAGTGGCTTCAAAGTTTAAGCCAACAAGAGATCTACTCTCTCGCTTCTAAGAATTCAGAGAATCACTTCTCTAATCCTACAAGAATAAATTCAGGGTGTTAATACGCTAAGATCTTCCTCCCTCGTAAGGAATCTCCAGAATCGGGCGAGAAGGAATTCCCAAACAGTATCATTCGAAGATCGATCGCTCGCATCGTCAATGGGACAAAGTGGTCGCGCGCTGATCAGATTCCCACCGGCACATTTTCTCAAAAATCTCAGAGGAGATCTACTTGTAATTTTCTTTTTTTTTTTTTAAAGAAGTACTTGTAATTTTGCTCCTCTACCCTTTTTTTATAAGTTTTCCCCGGATCATTTTTCAATGGAAAACAATTGTACCCCGTGTACAGATCATCCGGGGAGCACAAAAATATATCAGGATCTGCAACATAACTTTTGGTGGGATGGAATGAAAATTGATATTTTTAATTTTGTCCACAAGTGCTTAGTATGTCAACAAGTGAAAGCAGAATATAAGAAGCCCCCAGGATTGTTAGTGCCATTACCAATTCCTGAATGGAAATGGTGTCATATTGTCATAGATTTTGTTACTGGACTTCCTCGGATATCTCAAGGATTAGATACAATCTGGGTAGTAGTAGATAGACTTCCTAAATCTGCCCGCTTTCTACCCATCTGGATCAATTATTCTATGGAGAGATTGGCTCAAGTATATATTCGAGAAATAGTTAAACTGCATTGGGTACCTGAGTCTATTGTATCAGATCGGGATCCTAAATTTCAATCTAGATTTTGGAGAAGCCTATCCGAAGCTTTGGGCACTAAGTTGCAGCTCAGCACAACGGCACACCCCCAAACAGATGGACAGTCAGAGAGGACTATTCAAATACTGAAAAATATGTTGAGAAGTTGTGTATTATATTTTGGGAGAAACTGGGACAACTATTTACCTTTAGTAGAGTTTGCTTATAATAATAGTTATCAGTCCACTAGCGGCATGCCTCCGTTTGAAGCTTTATATGGTAGAAAGTGTAAATCGCCGATCTGTGGGAGGAAGTTGGGGATAGAAGGATATTCGGCCCTGACATAATTCAAGAAGCTACTGATAAAATTAAGTTAATTAAGGAAAGGATGAAAGCAGCCTAGAGCAGGCAGAAAGCTTATATAGATAAACGCCACAGAGCACTGAAATTTGAGGTAGGGGATAAAGTTTTCCTAAAGGTATCTCCAATGAAGGAAGTGAAACGCACCGATAATAGGAACAAATTAGCTCCTAGATATGTTGGACAATTTGAGATATTGGATAGAATTGGACCAGTTGCTTATCGTTCAGCCTTACCTCCTGTTTTGGAGAGAATACATAATGTATTTCATGTCTCTCAGTTAAGGAAGTACATACCTGATCTTGACCATATAATCTCCTATGGGCCTCTGCGAATACAAGATGACATGACATACACGGAAGAGCCAGTACAAATCTTAGATCGCAAGGAGAAACAATTGAGAAGCAAGATTATTTTCTTGGTCAAGGTTTTATGGAGGAATCAACATATAGAAGAAGCAACTTGAGAGCTAGAAGATGAGATGCAGAAGAACTATTCACATTTATTTCAAGGTACGTTGAGTTTCGAGGACGAAACTTCCTAAAGGAGGGTAGAGCTGTAACACTTACCTTAATTAATCACCAGTTAAATCTTTTATGCTAACATTGAGTTAAACTAGGTGATTTTATTGACAATGTGATGCATAACTATTTTCATCAATATTAAATCTAGACTCTAAGTTTTGATCTTAAAGCGGTGTTAATGACCAGTGATGCTTGGTTATCAGGTAATACACTTGAGACTCTATATCACCTTAGGGGTATGTTATGGGGACAAGAATTCATGAATGGTATCTATACTAAAACCTTATACCGATACATATAAGTATAAAATGTGTATAAGTGTTTAAATATACATGTGTCTTTGACTTTCTTCCTACCATACTTTCTACCATACTTGTGGGGTACAAATGCATAATGAAGGGGGTATGGAGCCTTACCTTTAGGGGTAGGTAGAGATGTAGAGTAATAATTTTAAGGGGGCACTTTACATGATTGTTTAAGACGGGAAAGGTGTTGTATTGTGGAGTATAATTTGCACAATATTCAATGAAAGAGGAAAGGTTTAGAGTCAACCTCGGTGCTTGATCACTCCACAATGTATTCGAAATGTAATCAATATACCCTTTCCTATCACCGTTATAGCATGGGCTATACCGAGTCGATTCTCAGGGAGAGCTTGCGATGGAAGCGTTACGGTTGGTAGTGAAGATAGAAAACGAAGATTCTTCTTTGTCTTTAAAAGAATGAATATGAATTGGAAAAAGAAGTAAAAGAATTGGTGGCTTTGTTCATGATGGAAAATGAAAAGAAATCAAAACAAGATTGGCTTTTAGATTAACACTAAAAGAAAAGAAACTTGTAAAAGATTTGAAAATGGAGAAAACCATGACTAGCTAACCTTACTACCTTGCTAAAAACTTACTAAACTCCGTGATGGTGAATGCATGCCTCATGTTGATTCATCGGCATAGATTTGTCTTGCGTGTTGGTCTAATTACTTTCCCATTTGGATGACGGGGGATCATTCTTGGACTTGTCTCGTAGCCTCATAGATGTCATTGGCCTACAAGTTAGACTTTCAATAATGGAATCAAAAGAGTGACACACACAAGGGATGCTAAGGAAGAAGATACAACATTCAATAATGGAAGTAATGAAGTTGTACAACAAATAGCATATGTTTGGTGATCCATCTCCATGTTCCATCAAGGCACTTGTTCAAAGACAAGGCTCTAAATGAGGCACACATGAATCATATGGAGAATTACAACAAGAACTTGCCAAGAAATGAAAATAACCCATCGGAGAAGAGAAAACCATACAACTTGCAAGATTAAAGATAGCAATCACCCATGAGTTAGTAGTTAGCAAGGTAAGTTGTTAGCTAGTTCATGGTAGAAAAATTAGCTACTAGCCATTACAAAAGAAAAGCAAAGCATGAATTAAAAAGCAAGTAAAGTAAAGCTAGAATTAAAGAAAGCAAGAATTACTAGAAAATGCTCAAGTAGAGAAGAAGAGAATGGATCAATCCTTGCTCACAAGTTGTCACTCCTTGGTGTACACAAGCTCTCTCTCTCTTACAACTCTCTTTTGCAGAATTTCTAGGGAGGAAGAAGATCTAGAGCACTACAAAAATCCTACAAAAATACAAGCATCTAATCTCTAATCTCTAATCTCTCTTCCACACTTTCTTGCGCAAGCCCTGGTCCTGTATTTATAGCCTCAGAGAGAAGGATCTAGAGCCCTGGTTGTTGGAGAGAAATCCGAGCTCCAACAACCCTGTAACTGCCGAAATTTGGCGGCAAAATCCCGAATTTGGCGGCAATATCAAGGCAGTTGAATACCAGATTTTTGTTACAAGTTTGTTACGAGGTTGTTATCCACGTGGCCTTCTGGAAGATTGAGTTGGCGCGAGGATCTCTCCTGATTCTGGATTCAAACTTGGGCTCTTTTGGGTTTTTGAATTAATCTCTTTAATTATTGCTAATTAAAGTGATTTTGGGCTTTTTCTCATTTCAGATGTGGACCTGCAAAAATAGAGAGAATATGAGTAAAAAATATATTTTTATTTGTAATATGCATGGGAATAATGTGGTAAAATATGCAGAATTGAATACCAATCACACCCCCACACTTATTCTTTTGCTCGTCCCGAGCAAAACAAAAAAAAGAAAAAACTATACTACCAATTTATTACACCACTTTCGTAGGTGACACGATTGCACTGAGCATGTGCAACAAGCCGTTAAACCTCTAGGTTACCCTAGAGGAGGAGTGTTGTCTCCTGAGGGTTTTCAGCGGATTGCACCCACAAAATCCATAAAGAAAGAAGACAAATGTTAGTGTTTTGAAAATTCATTTTGAAAGAGAGACATGTTTTTGAACTATTTTTGCAAAAATATAAGTGATCTAAGTTCATAAGTCCACCTATAATCATTCTTTCTTAAACTTAGTCTCTATGCAAGATCTTGTCTTCAATTAAGGTAAAAATTCAAAATTGGATTGAATATTTTATCCTTCATAAAACCTTAGTAGTATGCACACGTGACAGTGAAGATTTCCGGGATTTCAACTCTAACCATCAAGCCATTTATTTATATATATTTATTTTCTTTTTCTCTTTTTCTTCCTTCCCTTAGTTTAGGCTTTCTAGTTCACTCATGTAACGAGCCTATAACCGATGACTCCCAAACCAGTCGGTCTTAGGGCACCAGATGAGAAAACATCCCTCGGGTTTAAGGACTCGAGTGAAAAAGGCCACAAAACTAAGGGGGATTATTTATTTCCTTTACCACCGTTAGGCGTGAATAATAATGCTTCTTGAGGCACAATTATCCAGCTTAATAAGTGATGTTTTATTATATATATATATTTTTCTTTTTCTTTTTTTATTATTATTTTTATGGCATTTTGGTCTTTGTTTCCATGTCAGAAATGTGTAAGTGTGAAGTGCATACTATCTAAGGCAAATATTCAAGAAAAAATATCTCAATTTTTCTTACTTAGCCTATAATTTCAAACAAGATCTATTATTTCAACTAGGTTTAAGATGTCATAATTAAGGCTTTCTTAATTTCTAAGATACATCTTAATTTTCTTAAAAATAGATCAAAACTTTGTCTCTTATTTCAAAAAGTTTTTTTTATTTTATTTCTAAAAGAAGTATAAAAGAAAGAAAATCTAATTCTAAAAGAAGTGTAAAAGAAAGAAAATCTAAAAACTCTATGTTAGTAAACCCTCCCCCACACTTATTTCATGCATTGTCCTCAATGCATCATGATATATGTATGCATGAAACAAAATAGAGAGGGAAGGAAAAAATTACCTTAAGGTGGTGGTTCCGGTGGTGGTCTGATTGGTCCACGAAACATGGCCCAATCAACTTTGCTTTGGGTTTTGAGGAACCCACCAGAAATATCATGAATACAACCCACTAAAAAGATAAATCCATGAAGGATCTTTATTAAGTATTTGACCCCATCTAATTTCCATTTTCCATAATTGATTTCGGAGTCAAATTTGTCAACTACCTTGTCCCAGAATGGTGTATGAAATGATAGAACAGTTGACTTGGACTCAGGAAAGACAGGAACTAATACCGACTCAGGAAGGTGATGTAAGTCAAGTAAAGGTTCAGGAGTCGGAATGAGTTCAGGAATTGGTTCCAAGTCAAGAAATTGAAACTCAAGTCCACATGTATTGTCCAACAATGGAATGTGACCTAATATGGGTGATATCTCTTTACTTCCAATATTAAGGAATTCAAGCTCATCGCCATACAATTCTTCAAAACTAAGGTCAACGTTTTCCGTCAGAATTGTACAATCAGTTTCAGAAGTAAAGAGATAGTGAGAATCTAGGTCACATTTCTCATGTAGTTCAATACCAAGGAATGGAGAACTTGCCAATTTGTCAATAGTATCTTCAGAAGTGTAGAATTGGTCAAGTTCAATATGATCCTCAAAGATGGGTGATTCAATTTCATTATGAATTGGGACAGGATCCAATGTCAACTCCGGGAAAAGATTGAAGTCAAGTAAAGTTACCGGAGTCATTATTGAATCAGGAAAAAGAATTGAATCACTAAGTTGGGGTTCAAGATCACATTCCTCTTGTAGTTCAATTCCACAAAAATGTGAACTTGCCAATTTATCAATAGGACTTTCAAAAGTATGGAATTGGTCAAGTTCAATATGATTATAAATGATTGGTGATTCAATTTCAAAATGGACTGGCACTGGATCCAATACTGACTCGGGAAATGAAGTGAAAGCATGTGAAGACACCGGAGTCATAATTGAATCAGGAAAGAAAATTGAATCATCAAGTGGAAGTTCAGGATCATATTCATGTTTAAGTGCAATTTCAGGAAATGGAAAACTTGCCAAAATGTTAATGGGATTTGAAGTTTGGACAAGTTCAAGTGGTTGTGCTGAAATTGAATCATGATTTCCAAAATGACAGGAGTCTTGAGTCATATCAATAGAGTGTGGCATAGCTGAATTAGTCAAAGGTTGATAAGATAGAGTCTCCTCATTCCTATAGATGTTAACCAATTGACTCAATTGTTCATCCACCTTATTGAAAGACTCGGCACGTGTTTTTTTATATTGTAACAAAGACTCTTGCAAGATGTTTATACTCTTTTCTAAACGTGATATTTCTACAAATGGCTGCTCTAGAATGGGAGTATAAGAATCTTGACTTTGGAAAGTTTGTGAATAATGTGAGTCACAAATGTGTGTAGATTGAAGCTTGGACTCACACAAGAGTTCTTTACTCGTTTCCAAGGTAAATGGTTGTTCATTATGAAAAGGTGGAACTGAGTAAGACTCTTGAAAATACTGTGGAATTGGAGAGGCCAATGTTTGCAGTTTTTGCTCGGCCCTTTGTAAATTGGCTTCTAAACTCCTTAGTAACTCAGATTTTTCTTCAATTGGTGGTTCAGAAAAAGGAGTATATGAAGCGGAATCGGGAAATGAATACTGTGGATAAGGTGAATATGGTGGACAAGGAGTTTGAAAATTTGACTCGGGGTACGTGAATCCCCAATGACTCTGTGACGAGTTGAAATCATTATGGAAATTATGGTTGTTAGATGGGGGTATGGGTCATATTGATTCGGATAAGGCTAACCCGGCGTATGTGGTTGGTGCATATTGTAAAACACCGGGTTCGAATTATCCGAATATGAAGTCGGTGTGAAATATGGATTATTATTAGGATGGAAAGAATTATTATTATTGAATGCCATTTCACACAAAAAAAATCACAATAAAAAAGAACAAAATAAACAAACAAAAAAAGAAAAAAATTCTAACCTAAGTTAGGGTAGACCTATGACCTAGACGACTCCTAACTGATTAGACCGTCCACGGGAGGTTTAGTGTAGACTTTGACCACAAGCTAATCAGCCAAGTCAGGGCAAGGTTGTTGGGAGGTTTTCCGTCAGAGACGTTCCTTAATTAAGTAACCACCAACCTTCGGGCTTTCGGCCCTCAATCCCTTTCCTAGACACTGATTTTACAAGAGTCAATTTCCAACACTTTTCCCCTTAGGATAATCTCCTAAATGAGTCCGAGATGTCCCTAGGGCCAACGTCTATTTTTTTTATTAAATTAGGCTTGGGTTAGTGAGTGCTGGGATGGTGGTTTTTGGGCTAAGGAAAGGGTGATAAAATCCCCACCTTATCTTATTTATGGGTTAGTGCCCTTAAAATTGATTTTGTGCAAGTGTACAAGATATATAATTAGGATACACTCAAAGCATGACAATCAAGTAAGAGATGATTCCTAGTCTACATGCAATGCAAACGTACCTTGCTCCAGCACTCTTCAACAGTAAAAGTAAATGAATTGAAAAGACACGTGCCTAGAAATGCAAATGTCTAATCAATTTTTAACGTTTTCAACCAATTTTTTACTGTTGATTTATTAGCAGGAGTATGGTGAAGAATACAAGAAAAGAATTATTGCAGCAGCTGTAGTTTGCAAAGCTGGAGACCCTGCAGAAATTATGTCAGTAGTGCACTCCTCCTTGCCGCAATTCTGCGGCAAATGCCGTGAATTTGCGGTAATTCAGAGGGATCCTGGTCTCTGCTTTCTAGAGCAGAGGCCCAGGTCCACTTATATGTCACTGTAATGCTATGTTTCCTGTTTCTTCACCTGTAACCTGCAACAGAGAAGAAGATTCGTTTAGTTCTTCACTTGAAATCAAAAACCGTTGCTCTCCCCGGCAACGGCGCCAAAAATTTTGTTTAAGACGGGAAAGGTGTTGTATTGTGGAGTATAATTTGCACAAATATTCAATGAAAGAGGAAAGGTTTAGAGTCAACCTCGGTGCTTGATCACTCCACAATGTATTCGAAATGTAATCAATATACCCTTTCCTATCTCCGTTATAGCATGGGCTATACCGAGTCGATTCTCAGGGAGAGCTTGCGATGGAAGCGTTACGGTTGGTAGTGAAGATAGAAAACGAAGATTCTTCTTTGTCTTTAAAAGAATGAATATGAATTGGAAAAAGAAGTAAAAGAATTGGTGGCTTTGTTCATGATGAAAAATGAAAAGAAATCAAAACAAGATTGGCTTTTGGATTAACACTAAAAAGAAAAGAAAACTTGTAAAAGATTTGAAGATAGAGAAAACCATGACTAGCTAATCTTACTACCTTGCTAAAAACTTACTAAACTCCGTGATGGTGAATGCATGCCTCATGTTGATTCATCGGCATAGATTTGTCTTGCGTGTTGGTCTAATTACTTTCCCATTTGGATGACGGGGGATCATTCTTGGACTTGTCTCGTAGCCTCATAGATGTCATTGGCCTACAAGTTAGACTTTCAATAATGGAATCAAAAGAGTGACACACACAAGGGATGCTAAGGAAGAAGATACAACATTCAATAATGGAAGTAATGAAGTTGTACAACAAATAGCATATGTTTGGTGATCCATCTCCATGTTCCATCAAGGCACTTGTTCAAAGACAAGGCTCTAAATGAGGCACACATGAATCATATGGAGAATTACAACAAGAACTTGCCAAGAAATGAAAATAACCCATCGGAGAAGAGAAAACCATACAACTTGCAAGATTAAAGATAGCAATCACCCATGAGTTAGTAGTTAGCAAGGTAAGTTGTTAGCTAGTTCATGGTAGAAAAATTAGCTACTAGCCATTACAAAAGAAAAGCAAAGCATGAATTAAAAAGCAAGTAAAGTAAAGCTAGAATTAAAGAAAGCAAGAATTACTAGAAAATGCTCAAGTAGAGAAGAAGAGAATGGATCAATCCTTGCTTCATAAGTTGTCACTCCTTGGTATACACAAGCTCTCTCTCTCTTACAACTCTCTTTTGCAGAATTTCTAGGGAGGAAGAAGATCTAGAGCACTACAAAAATCCTACAAAAATACAAGCATCTAATCTCTAATCTCTAATCTCTCTTCCACACTTTCTTGCGCAAGCCCTGGTCCTGTATTTATAGCCTCAGAGAGAAGGATCTAGAGCCCTGGTTGTTGGAGAGAAATCCGGGCTCCAACAACCCTGTAACTGCCGAAATTTGGCGGCAAAATCCCAGATTTGGCGGCAATATCAAGGCAGTTGAATACCAGATTTTGTTACAAGTTTGTTACGAGGTTATTATCCACGTGGCCTTCTGGAAGATTGAGTTGGCGCGAGGATCTCTCCTGATTCTGGATTCAAACTTGGGCTCTTTTGGACTTTTGAATTAATCTCTTTAATTATTGCTAATTAAAGTGATTTTGGGCTTTTTCTCATTTCAGATGTGGACCTGCAAAAATAGAGAGAATATGAGTAAAAATCATATTTTTATTTGTAATATGCATGGGAATAATGTGGTAAAATATGCAGAATTGAATACCAATCAATGATCTCCTTGCAGGAAGTTGATGTATATAGGATTAAATATGAGAGAAAATCTTCATTTGGTAACTCCACACACACACACACACACACACACACACACACACATACACACACACACACACACTCTCTCTCTCTCTCTCTATTTCTCCTTCTCCTAAATCTCCCCCCTTCCTTCTTCTTGCTGTCGGCCAAGGGGCATCCAGCAGCCCCCTCTCCCCTCCTCCATTCACCCATTCACTCACTCACTCTCTCTCACTCATTCACTCACTCTTCTTCCCCTTCCTTCCTAATTGCTAAAAAGCTTTCCTAAACCTATATTATCTTCTCTAAAAGCCTACTAGAGCATGAAAAAGTGGTGATCTAACATCACATTAAGGGGATTAAATTCTTGAAGATAATGTTGGCCAAGGTTAGTAAGATAGGAGGGTGATTTTTAGTTGATTAAGGTGAGCAATCTTTAGGCTACTACACCATTCTTACTCCTTTTCATTTATAAACTACTAATGATGTTGTTATGATCTTTTAGACTCTAATATTGCCGGTAAAACAAGCTTGTTAATCGAGAGTGATATCTTCAAGGGTGAGTAGAACATCCAAACTCCATATAATAATAGGTAGTTGTCAAGTTTGAAGTAAAGTGAAATTTGTTAAGTTATAAGTGTATGTAAGTGTGAACGATGACACATGTACATGGTTTCTAAACTTTAAGTGTACATAATTGTTGACACTTAAAAAAGACAAGATTCTTACTGGCCCGAACAATGTCTAAACTTGTTGACATTTATAAAAGACAAGTGACAGACAAGCTGACGACCAGTTTTCACCCATCTTCGAGGGACAAGGAAGCAACTTGAACTCCACTGATCCAGCAAGCAGACAGTGAGCCCGTATTGTCTCTAAACAGACCTCAGCAGGTCTAAGATGCTAGCACTTAGCATCACATGAGGCCAAAGGGATAGCCTCGCCTGAGAGGCTAAGATCATCCAACTTCGCCTTGAAGCCATTCAAAGCTCCGCCAGGAAGCTAACTCATAGCTTCGCCTGAACTGCTGAAGCGCAACTCCGCAGAGAGAGTCAGCTTCGCCTGAAGCCATACGCAACTGCGCAGAAGGGTATGCGGTAGCTTCACTGAAGAGGCTTCTTCTGACTTCGCCAGATACTGTCTCCGGCTCCGCTGTGAGTTCAAAGCGGGCAGCGCCGCTGCTGGTCTGTCATGGTCAACCTTTGACCAATCAAATCTCTAGATGAGATCAGATCTAATCAAGATCAAATCTGAGATCAAATTTGGCAGTTGATTGCCACAATCTCTTGACTCTCCTAAAACGAGTAAGAGGATCAGGAGAGATCTTTCAACTATATGGAAAGAATCAAAACGGATCAGGAGGATCAACCGACCTGCCATTTCTAGCTTCGCAGAAGCTGATCCTAGCCTCGCAGCAAGGCTACTTTCTAGATTTAAACAGATTTGATTCAATCTGTTTCTATATTTTCAAGGGACAATTATACCCTTGCTCTCCCTATAAATAGCCCACCAGAGGCTCACTAGGGGAGAGGACGACTTCTGAAAGAGAGAGAGGACTCCACAAGCAGAGACTTCTTCACGACGCACCGTGCGCACAAGAATTCAGAGACTTTTAGAGAATTACTTCTCTAATCAGGGTGCTGATACCCTAATACCTTCTTCTCAAGGAATCTCCGGAACCAGACGAGAAGGAATTCCTAATTGAAGGTGGTTTTGAGAAGTAGCAAGAGGGTTCTACCAACCCTCTGTTCTCTGATTCCCCGAACCAGGCGAGAAGGGAATCTCATCGCTCGCATCGTCAAATGGACAAAGTGGCCGCGCGATGACCAGACTCCTATCGGCACACTTCTCCAGAATCTCTGAGGAGATCTACTTGTAATCTTTTAGAATACTTGTAATTTAGCTCCTCAACTCTTTTTATTGTAAGTTTTCCTTTTTGCAAATCAATGAAAAACAAGATGGCGACTCCGCTGGGGATTAAATTCTCCACTGCCGAGAATCAAGTGTCGCAATACGACGAACAGACCTTCGGGTCTAACTCTGAATTCAGAAAAGCCGGTGCAGCCAAAACCCCTCTGGCTAAATCTTCAAGAAAATTCTCTGCGGAGACAGAAAAGGTTCTCTACGAACCTACTGCGGTTCTCTGGCGCAATAAGGAAGCACGCCCGCAGTCCAAGTCCTTCACTTTCGAGAACCTGATCATTCAATTCGACCAAGGAAGATATGAAGAAGTCCTCTCCGGGGGTCGTCTAATGCTTCGAGCACGGAAGCATAGGAAGGTCTCCACGGCTAAGGTTTCAGAACAGAAACCAGAAGCAGAATTCTGCCAACACCCTTCAGCCTCGCGTGTGGCTAATCAGGTTCCTTGCGAACCTAAGTATCCTCTGCCAAAGTGGATGTGGAGGCCTAAACAGAAGTCTCTGGGCAAAGCCTCAGGCGTAGCTACGCCAAAGCCGCGTCTCTCTCGCGAAGAAAAAGGCAAGATGTCTGTCTGCTCCAACAATGCTGCCAGCCGCGAAGTCACGACGGCAATCATACCGTCGCCCAATTCAAGAGCAGCAACGCCTTGCGCCGGCCTCGTTCTCATGAGCGAAGCTACTGTACCACAGCGTACGCGCAGGGTTCATGGCCGCGAAGCTAGAGTCAAAGTACTATCCAAGGCTAATCGCCTTCGCAGCAGTATAGCGGGTAAAGCACCACAGCGTGCTCCGCTCTCCAGTTCGTCAGGCGCTAAGCTCGCGCTTTGTGGCGAAGCTAGAACTGAAGCACTATTCAGTGCTAATCCCTTCTGCGGGGATAAAAGGAGCAGGATATTGTCCTATGTACGATCCAAAAGATCCTCTGCGCTAGATTGTTTAGGCCCAAGCGGGTCTGATTTGCGGGAATTGTTGACAAATAAACAAACCTCTTCCTCCTGTTGTCAACAAGTGAGATGTCAGTTGGTGATAGTCCACTCGGTCCATTGCCGGCTAGCACCAATCTTCGCCACTTCTCCAGGCCGACGATCAGTTTTTGATCGGCTGCCGGTACAAGCCCCGATGAAGCATCGCAAAAGGAGCGTCTCCCGAGATCCACCCTCTGCATCCGTCAACATGACCGGAAGAGGACGAGAGTTACGCAGGGGAAGACAAACATCTGACGACACCCCCTACAGCTTCCCAGATCCAGATTACAGTCCAGGCTTAGGCGAAGTCTTGGTGCATGAAGAAGGTGTTTTCCGAAACACCAGATTTAGGGTGGCGATACCCTACAGTTATGAACAGCCTTCCTCATCAACGGCCCTAGCCTCGCCGGAGCCCAGGAGATCACTCCAACCATCGAATGAAGAAGATGAAGACAGTGGGTACGCCTCTTCGGCAACAGTTAGCTCAGTGCGAACAGACAGAGCATCAGTCAACATGGCTGATAATGTTAACGACGACCTCCGTCGGCGTTTGGAAGCTCAGGAGCAAACTTCTAAGACCCAGCAAGAAACTCTAGACAACATTCAACAGATGCTTGCTCAACTCCTCAGCAATCAGAATGACAATGATGCCGGGAGCAATCATGATGAGGAGGAACATTTTAGCAATGATCAGCCAAAGACGGAGAAATCCAAGGAGGGTTCTTCTTTAGACGCTGAAGTCCTTAAGGGCCTCCAAGGTCAAATTGTATCCCTAGCTCAGAGGGATGAATTAAAGAAAGTAGGGGCAGTCCGTCCTTACCCATTGGAGTGAGATTCAGTGCCATACCCACCGAAGTTCAAACCACCAACGTTGCATACGTATGATGGTAAAAGTTCACCAAATCAACACATCTACTATTTTCGGTTTCAGACTGGTAATGTTATAGGCAACGACGCCATCATGGCTAGGCTGTTCATTGGCACCTTAAAGGGGGTGGCATTTGACTGGTTCCTGTTGGCCCAAAAGGTTACACTCTCCATTTGTTTAGAGTTTTGATGATAACAAAACAAATAAGAGCTATTTGGTATTAATTGGTTTGTTTAAGATAAGTTTCAGGTTAGTACCATATTTGGAGGCCATTGCTTAGCTATTGCAAAAACCTCTAAGTTCATGGAGCAAAGAAGGCGTTTTGCACATCAAGGAAGGAACATAGAAGAGGAGGCTCTAGCAAGGCATTGCATGGCTCAAGACTTCAAGATTGCTCAAGATAATTCATTAGATTTGTTTCTAGTTTTATAGTTTTGTTAAATAATAGTGAATAGGTTTGAAGCTCTATCACACACGTTTTTGCTCACATCTTATTTCCAAAAATATTTCCTATAATATGTACAAAAATATTTTTGTATACAATCTTTTGCCTACAAACTTATTTTTATGTTTTATATATATCTCTATTCAAAACTACTTTGTTTAATTTTAAATTCCCTTCAATATTCCGTTTCAGTCTTGACTTTTGACCTGATCCGGTCGGCCGACCGGCCGACCGACCCTGTGTCAGGTCAAGTCGGTCGACCGTCCCAGTCGACCGCAGTTCTAGCAGCAGGTGCGTATCCGTGTGCATGTTTCACGGTCGACCGAAACCTGCCTGACTGTAAGACGTTTGCTCTCTGTATTTTTCGGTCGACCGAGCGGTCGACCGAGAGCCGGCAACGGCTCTTATTTTTGAACGTCGGTCGACCGACCGGTCGACCGAGAGAGCCGTTTGAACAGTAAACGGCTATTTTTCTGAGTTGTTTTATTTTTGTCTTTTTCTTTCTAAAAGGGGTTTAACTGATATTTGCTGATCCTAATACTTCCTAATTAGCCTTAAGTGAGTTTTATCTTTTAACCCTAGCCCTCTTCTATAAATAGGGGTGTTTAGGGAGAAGTTCATTACAAGAAAAATTTGCAAAAGTTTCAAATGTTTAAGGCATTCAAAAGAACTTTGTTTCTTGGTTTTTGTGCTGAATAGTTCTCTCATTTTCTGAAGTGTTTTCCAAAGACTCTCTGATTTCTTTTTCTTTTCCACTTACACACAAGAGCTTCAATCCTCTCATTGTTCTACAAGGATTTTTGTAAGGGAAGAGAACTTTTCAAAAGAGAGTTTGTGGTCTTTTGATCACCAAGAGAGAACTTGTACTTGAGATTGTGGAGTTGGGTACTCCGGTGTATTTTGTAACATCTTTGTGAAGTTATAGTGGTTAGAAATCCTTCTGGGAAAGCGGGAACGTAGAGCTGGGTACTCGAACCTCGGAAAAATTCTCGGTGTTTGCGTTTGGTTTACTTGCTCTTACTTCTTGCTTTACTTTCATTGCTCTTATTACTTGCTCTTTATTTTCTTTGCAATATACACTTATTTTCATTCATCTTGTCAATCAAAGTCCCATACAACAAGATTGCATTGTGCACCTCCAACTCATATCCAGAGAAATCACGAGGAAAGAGTTCAGAGCCCTTCACGGGGAATCCGGCTTCTAGTCTTGTTTTGAGAGATTGTTGCATCATAATTTTTATTTGTGCATTGATTAGCATTATCACCTATTCACCCCCCTCTAGGTGATTTTCAATTGGTATCAGAGCTTGGACTCTAGGTTTGGCTTAACATCCTTAGAGAGATCCTTAAAATTTGCTAATCAACATTTGCATTCATCCATTCATTCACTAGTAAACATGGCCGATAACATCAAAACCCCTCCTAAATTTGATGGACTTAATTTTCCTATTTGGAAGGTTAGGATGACTATTTTCTTACAATCTTTAGGTAGCCTAGTTGCTAAATCCTTGACCAAACCCTATGTTGTACCCGATAGTGATGAAAGCACATGGACCGAATTTACCTTTAGAGAATATGAGGCTAACTCCAAGGCCCAAAATTCCCTTCTAACCGCCTTGATTGAGGATGACCTTACACGGGTAATTCATTGCCAATCCGCCTATGAGATTTGGCAACACTTGTTGGTCACACACGAGGGGACATCACAAGTCAAGAGAGCTAAGATAGATCTCTTGAGGTCCCAATATGAATCCTTTAAAATGATTGATGATGAATCCATTGATTGCATGATTACAAGGTTTACTAAAATCACCAATGCTCTTTCTTCTTTAGGTGATGATATCTCCAATGACCAAAAGGTGCGGAAAGTGATTCGGGCTCTTCCTTCATCATGGGAGATAAAGGCCACCACCTTAAAAGAATTGAACGACAAGGATGAAATGGATCTCATAAGTCTCATCGACAACTTGAAGACTTATGAGATGGAAAAGAAGGTAAGAGAAGATGCCGCTCCTCAAAAGAAGAAATCTATTGCTTTCAAGTCTTCATCCACTCTTGATGACGATGAAGAAGATGAAGAAGAAGATGAGGAGCTCTCCCTTCTTGTGCGAAATGTGAAGAGAATGTACCGGAAGAACAAGCTCAACTTTAGAAGGAAGTTTGAAGGAAAAGAGGAGAGAAGAATCATTTGCTACAATTGCCGAAAGCCCGGACACATCATGGCGGATTGCCCAAATTTCAAGAAGAAGATGACTTCCTCCTTCAAGCCAAAGAAGCCGGTTGAAAAGAAAGCCTACAAAGCCACATGGGATTCGGAAAGCGAATCCGAAGACGAGGTGGACACGACGAACATGTGCTTCATGGCAAACACAGCAAAGGTAACCCCACAACCTCTTGATGAAGAAGATGAATTAAGTAAAGAGGTTCTTGTACATGCTTTTGTTGAACTCTCCGAAACCTATGATAATAAAAATATTGAATGCTCTAAATTGGAAAAGGAAGTTGCTTTTCTCAAAAATCAACTTGCTATTGTTTCTAGAGAAAAAGATGAAATTTCTTCCAATCTCATTTCTACTCAAAATGAATTTAGTGCTTACAAAGTTGCATGTAAAGCAAAATTTCCTAAGATTAATGAAAAAGAAATTTCTTCTTTAAAAACTAGAATCGTTGATTTTGAAAAAGTTTTGAAGGATTGTGCTTTTAACACTAAGAAACTTGAAAAAATGTTTTCTAAAAAGCACACTTCTCGTGCTAAAGCTTCTCATGTCAAAATTTCTCATGCTCACACTACACACAACACTCATGCTAAATCCACACATGCTCACAAGTCACACACTCACTATGCTTTTAAATATGGTAGAGTGTATAGATGTACTTATTGTGGTAAGAATGGACATTTGGCTAAGTTTTGTTATGACCAAGTTAATAGAACAAATAATCTTGTATGGGTTCATGACACTAACACTTTAGGGCCCAAGAAAATGTGGGTACCAAATCAAGTCCTAAATTATTTGATGTAGGTACACACCAAGGCTCCAAGACATAAGGAGCGGTGGTACCTTGATAGTGGTTGTTCAAGACACATGACATGGGATATCAACAACTTTACAACCCTATCAAGGTACATGGAAGGTGGCACCGTCACCTTCGGGGATGACTCCAAGGGCACTATCATCGGTATAGGTAACATTCAAATTGGTGCATCTCCTATTATAGAAAATGTAGTTCTTGTTGATGGTTTGAAGCATAACTTGCTTAGTATTAGTCAACTTTGTGACCGTGGACTTAAAGTTATTTTTGATGATTCTTCTTACAAGATTTTTGATGTTAAAACCAATGATTGTATTCTCACCGGTTTTCGTGACAATAATGTTTATATCATTGACATGTTTAATTTAGATTGTTCTACTAAATGCTTGAATGCTTTTGATGAAAATTCTTGGCTTTGGCATAGAAGATTAGGACATGCATCTTTTGATCATCTTTCTAGGATTAATTCTAAGGAATTGGTGAAGGGTATACCTTACTTGAAGTTTGAGAAAGACCGCATTTGTGGTGCGTGCCAACTTGGGAAACAAACTAAGTCTTCTTTCAAACCAATTAAGGATATCATGTCAACTAGGCCATTAGAATTAATTCACATGGATCTTTTTGGACCAACTAAAACTAAGAGCTTAAATGGTAGTAGATTTGCATTTGTTTTAGTTGATGATTTTTCCCGTTTCACTTGGGTTTTCTTTTTGGAACACAAAGATCAAACTTTTTCTCATTTCAAAGTTTTTCGAAAAAGGGTTGAAAAAGAAAAGGGTTTTTCGATTTTGAAAATAAGGAGTGATAGAGGTGGTGAGTTTGTTAACCAACTCTTCATGACTTATTGTGATGAAAAGGGAATCAAGCATGAAATGCATGTCCTAGAACTCTACAACAAAATGGAGTTGTAGAAAGAAAAAATAAAACACTTCAAGAGATGGTTAGACCATGATAAGTGAATATGACCTCCCTCAATATTTATGGGCCGAGGCCGTAAACACCGCACGCTATATTTCAAATCGTATTTATTTGTGTAAGAAATCTTCCAAAACATCTTTGAAATGTATCATTCTAGAAAACCAAATGTTGCATATTTAAAGTTTTGGATGCAAGTGTTTTGTTTTGAATACTAAAGATAACTTGGGTAAATTTGATGCTAAGGCTGATGAAATAATCTTTGTTGGATATTCTACTACTAGCAAAGCTTATAGAGTATTCAATAGATCTTCACTTACCATTGAAGAATCCATGCATGTTAAGTTTGTAGAATCTAGTGTGGTTGTTGAGAATGTTGTAGAGATTAACCCATTAGGTGAAGATATGGAGAGACTATCCTTGAAGGACTCACCCGCTCAAGAAGAAAAGCAAGAATCCATTGGTGATGTTCTAGAGGATAAAGAGGAAAGCTCTCAACCGCTTCCTAAAGCTTGGAGATATGCTACAAATCATCCCAAGGAGCTCATCTTAGGTGATGCATCTAAAGGGGTA
This sequence comes from Agave tequilana, assembly GCA_038442645.1. Classification (NCBI taxonomy): domain Eukaryota; kingdom Viridiplantae; phylum Streptophyta; class Magnoliopsida; order Asparagales; family Asparagaceae; genus Agave; species Agave tequilana. The sequence goes on from JAVJIF010015790.1 coordinate 70,125, forward strand.
ACAACTCGCTCCAAACTCCATGACTTATGTGGTAACTTTTCTTTCATTTCTCATTTTGAACCCAAAAGCATCCTCGAAGCCGAGGCGGACTCATATTGGTTCTAGCCATGCAAGAGGAACTCAATCAATTTGAGCGCAATCAAGTTTGGCACCTTGTTCCTAGGCCCCACGATAGACCAATAATTGGTACTAAGTGGATCTTTAGAAACAAGATGGATGAGTCCGGTAATGTCATTAGGAATAAAGCTAGGTTAGTGGCCCAAGGTTACACTCAAGTTGAAGGAATTGACTTTGAGGAGACCTTTACACCCGTAGCACGGCTTGAAGCCATACGGATGACACTAGCTTTTGCATCTTTTAAAAATTATAAACTTTTTCAAATGGATGTGAAAAATGCATTTTTGAATGGTTTTATAAATGAAGAAGTTTATGTTGAACAACCTCCGGGTTTTGTTGATCATGTTCATCCTAATTTTTTTTTAAACTTGATAAAGTTTTGTATGGATTGAAACAAGCTCCAAGAGCTTGGTATGAAAGGCTTTCTAGTTTTCTCATCTCAAATGATTTTGTTAAAGGCAAAGTAGACACAACATTATTCACTAAGCATGTTGATAATGACATTTTAATTGTGCAAATTTATGTTGATGATATAATTTTTGGTTCTATTAATGAGTTTTTATGCAGGGAGTTTGAAAAGGTTATGCAATGTGAATTTGAAATGTCTTCCAGGGGTGAATTAAATTTCTTCTTTGACTCCAAATCAAGCAATTGCAAGATGGGAATTTCATATGTCAAGCCAAGTACGCAAAGGAACTCGTAAAGAAGATTGGACTTGAAGGCTCTAAAGTTTGCAACACTCCCATGGCAACTACAACCAAGCTTGATAAGGATGACCAAGGTAAAAATGTTGATATTAAATTGTATAGAAGCATGATAGGTAGTCTTTTGTATTTGACGGCAAGTAGGCCGGACATAATGTTTAGTGTGTGTCTTTGTGCTAGATTTCAATCGTGTCCCAAAGAGTCCCATCTTATTGCGGTAAAACGCATTATTCGTTATATTAAGGGCACAATTGGAATGGGTCTTTGGTATCTGAAAACTGGAGATTTCTCAATGACGAATTATTCGGATGCCGACTATGCGGGTTGTAGAGTAGATAGAAAGAGTACTAGTGGGACATGTCAATTTCTTGGTAATTGTCTTGTTCCATGGTCCTCTAGGAAACAAAATTCCGTAGCTCTCTCAACCGCCGAGGCGGAGTATGTTGCCGCGGGGGCTTGTTGTGCACAAGTCCTTTGGATGAAACATACTCTCCTTAATTATGATTTGCATTATAACCATATAAAAATATTTTGTGATAATACTAGTACTATACATATGACTAAGAATGCAAATCAACATAGTAAGACCAAACACATTGAGATTAGATATCACTTTCTTAGAGATCATTTTGAGAAAGGAGATATAGATATTGATTATGTTTCTACGGATTTGCAACTTGCCGATATTTTTACTAAACCACTTGATTTTGCTAGATTTTCTTTTGGTGAACTCAATGTTTGTATTATTGAATAAAAAATATTTTCTTAAACTTTTTGATGTATGACAAAAAGGGGGAGAATGAGTTTATGTATGGAAATATGAGTTCATATGGTTTTGATTCCATATGAGTTTATATATGTTATTAGTTTTTTATGTGTTTTCATATAAGTGTTTTGCAAGTGTTTTATATCTCATGGTGTTTATGATTTTTTTTTGTCTCATGGTTTTTGCTTGCAACTCATATGGTTTTTCTTTGTTTAAAATGGCATAATTTGAGGGGGAGCTTACATCCTCTCTTTTATTTTTATTATAGCCTATTTGTTTTGTCATCATCAAAAAGGGGGAGATTGTTGGCCCAAAAGGTTACACTCTCCATTTGTTTAGAGTTTTGATGATAACAAAACAAATAAGAGCTATTTGGTACTAATTGGTTTGTTTAAAATAAGTTTCAGGTTAGTACCATATTTGGAGGCCATTGCTTAGCTATTGTAAAACCTCTAAGTTCATGGAGCAAAGAAGGCGTTTTGCACATCAAGGAAGGAACATAGAAGAGGAGGCTCTAGCAAGGCATTGCATGGCTCAAACTTCAAGATTTCTCAAGATAATTCATTAGATTTGTTTCTAGTTTTATAGTTTTGTTAAAGAATAGTGAATAGGTTTGATGCTCTATCACACACGTTTTTGCACACATCTTATTTCCAAAAATATTTCCTATAATATGTACAAAAATATTTTTGTATACAATCTTCTGCCTACAAACTTATTTTTATGTTTTATATATATCTCTATTCAAAACTACTTTTTTAATTTTAAATTCCCTTCAATATTCCGTTTCAGTCTTGACTTTTGACCTGATCCGGTCGGCCGACCGGCCGACCGACCCTGTGTCAGGTCAAGTCGGTCGACCGTCCTAGTCGACCACAGTTCTAGCAGCAGGTGCGTATCCGTGTGCACGTTTCACGGTCGACCGAAGCGGTCGACCGAATCCTGCCTGACTGTAAGACGTTTGCTCTCTGTATTTTTCGGTCGACCGAGAGCCGGCAACGGCTCTTATTTTTTGAACGTCGGTCGACCGACCGGTCGACCGAGAGAGCCGTTTGAACAGTAAACGGCTATTTTTCTGAGTTGTTTTATTTTTGTCTTTTTCTTTCTAAAAGGGGTTTAACTGATATTTGCTGATCCTAATACTTCCTAATTAGCCTTAAGTGAGTTTTATCTTTTAACCCTAGCCCTCTTCTATAAATAGGGGTGTTTAGGGAGAAGTTCATTACAAGAAAAATTTGCAAAAGTTTCAAAAGTTTAAGGCATTCAAAAGAACTTTGTTTCTTGGTTTTTGTGCTGAATAGTTCTCTCATTTTCTGAAGTGTTTTCCAAAGACTCTCTGATTTCTTTTTCTTTTCCACTTACACACAAGAGCTTCAATCCTCTCATTGTTCTACAAGGATTTTTGTAAGGGAAGAGAACTTTTCAAAAGAGAGTTTGTGGTCTTTTGATCACCAGAGAGAACTTGTACTTGAGATTGTGGAGTTGGGTACTCCGGTGTATTTTGTAACATCTTTGTGAAGTTATAGTGGTTAGAAATCCTTCTGGGAAAGCGGGAACGTAGAGCTGGGTGCTCGAACCTCGGAAAAATTCTCGGTGTTTGCGTTTGGTTTACTTGCTCTTACTTCTTGCTTTACTTTCATTGCTCTTATTACTTGCTCTTTATTTTCTTTGCAATATACACTTGTTTTCATTCATCTTGTCAATCAAAGTCCCATACAACAAGATTGCATTGTGCACCTCCAACTCATATCCAGAGAAATCACGAGGAAGGAGTTCAGAGCCCTTCACGGGGAATCCGGCTTCTAGTCTTGTTTTGGGAGATTGTTGCATCATAATTTTTATTTGTGCATTGATTAGCATTATCACCTATTCACCCCCCTCTAGGTGATTTTCAGTTCCGAAGTCTCCCTCCGGGCTCTGTCAATTCCTGGATCGACCTGAAAACCTGATTCCTCTCTCGTTTCTATGAGGACAATACCGAGGTAACCATGGACAAGCTCCTCTCCACCATACAGAAGAAGGGCGAATCTGTCTGTGACTACATTGAGCGGTTTAGAAATCTTTCTTTGATGTGCCCAGCAGGAATGCCATTACCCATGCTCTTACAGACGTGCAGGCACAACTTCTTGGACTAGGTAGAAGTTCGCATGGGGGCTGTCAAAGCCCACACCTGGAAGGAATTGGTCGAACAAGCTGAGATAGCCGAAAAGTCGGCTAAAAAGTTCGAACCATCTACCCCTAAAGGCAAATGGGGTATGAGCAATAAAGGACGTAGTGACGTATCGCAGTCTTCTCAAGCCAAAGGGAAAGAGACTATGTCTGTAGAATTGTTCGGGGACGTGCAGTCGAAGGCCAAGAAGAGCAGCTTCAATAATCAGGAGTCTAAGTTCCCTCCAAAATAGTACTCCTTCAGAGACGATCAGGTGGTCACGATATTCCATTTGCTCCACAAAGGGAATAAATGAAGCTGCCAGATGCTCGGCGTCCCAATGAGATAGGATGCATAAATGACCCCAAATACTGTCTCTATCACAGGATGATTCACCATCCTACCGACAAGTGCTATGTCCTCAAAGATAGAATTCAAGTCTTGGTCGACGCCGGAGTCCTGACACTAAAGTCAGAGCAGAAGAAAGTCACTTCTAATATGGTGACCCTCGAGTTCGGCAAAACCCCAAAGGTCACAGTTCCTGACGGGACTTATCCGGTCCCTACGCCAAGGTTGGAAGTCAAGCATCCTCCAGCTAAAACTCAAGATAATAAGGGTCTTGTTCCCTTAACATTGGAAACAGGGGAAGTCATGTGGATACACCAGACCTCATCCAAGATGTACAGTGGGATTCGAAGAAGCCCAAGTCAAAGGGCAAATCTTGCAATTTCATCTCCATCCTGCCAGACGATCCTAAAGAAGCGGCATCTATCAGACGAAGGTCTCTCCGTTTCTACTACGATCCAACTCTGAAGACACTTTACCGTCGTTCATATGACGGCATCCTCCTCCATTGCCTTTCTAATTCAGAGGCACATGAAGTGCTTAAAGAAGCACACGAAGGTATTTGCGGAGCTCATTAGCCAGGTCTAAAGCTCAAAGACAGGTTGCATAGGCTTGGATACTATTGGCCAACCATGATAGCCGATGCCATCCAATACGCACGAAGGTGTAAAGCATGCCAGATTCATGCGGACTTCATACACCAACCTTCGGAGTTGCTCCACCCAACTGTTGCTTCATGGCCGTTCGAAGCATAGGGAATTGACGTCGTAGGGCCAATCATCCCTTCTTCGACAAGGGGTCACCGATTTATCTTGGCAATAACCGACTACTTTTCAAAGTCGGCGGAAGCTATACCACTGGTTGAAGTCAAAACTTCTAACGTGGTTAATTTCATCAAACATCATGTAATCCATCGATTTGGCATCCCTAGGCGGATCATCCATGACAATGGTCCCAATTCATAAGCCAGGTATTCTATCGGTTCTGCGATAAGTACCGAATTCTGAATGTGGCTTCGACTGCCTATAATCCCGCCGCTAATGGCTTGGCGGAAGCATTCAACAAAACGATCATCAAGCTACTCAAGAAGTTCGTCTCCTCGAATAAGCGAGATTGGGACGAAAAGCTTGGTGAATGTCTTTGGGCCTACCGAACCACGGTTCGGACACCGACAGGCAATACACCTTTTTCCCTGGTGTACGGGTGTGAAGCAATCATCCCGTTGGAAATCCAGATGCCGTCATTGCGAGTCGCTCTAATGACTAAGATCACATCAGAGGACAATGATCAGTTGCGTTTTCAAGAGCTCGAAGCCCTAGATGAGAAGCGACTACAAGCTCAGCAACACATCGAGCTGTATCAAGCTCGAATCTCAAAAGCCTTCAATAAGAAGGTCAAACAAAGAGTCTTCCAGAAAGGAGATTTGGTTTTAGCTGTCAGACGACCGATGATTATGATGCACAAGACCAAAGGCAAATTTCAGCCTAAATGGGAAGGACCGTTTGTAATAGAAACAGTCTATTCAAACGGAGCATACCGCCTTATGACTTCAGATGGCGATTTACTCATGATGCCGGTCAATGGCAAATTCTTAAAGAAGTATTATCCTTGATTAAGGATCCTTCTTATGATCAAGTTAACACCACACTCTGATCATGACCTTCATATCCAAGGTACATGCAAAGAGAGCCTCTCTCTTCCTCCAAACGAGATCGCGCAACCATAAACCAGTAGGAACCTGGTCATACGTTGTTTGTCTCCAAGGAGAATCAAGGTTATACATACGCTAACCAGATGATCCAATATCCTTAACGATTAAGGATAGAGAAAAATGTTGGCCTTTAAGCCCAACATAAGTCCTCGACAACTCATCATGCTGAGGAGAATAGCATAGCTAGCCCGACTCAAATGGTAGTTGGTAAAGGCATATCAAAACCCGTTGACAGCTGAGGATTTGCTAAAAATCCTAAGGGACCTGTTCCCATTTAATTCCCTCTCCAAAATCACTTACCAATTCTCATCCATAGAATGGTAAGACCACATATACATTTCGCTATTACGTTAACATTAAACCTATGACAGTAATTTCCTCGTTTCTCCCCGTGAAAACGAGACCTTTTCCCAAATTCCATTACAAACCTTGAGCCTGTCGACATTTACAAAAGACAGGTCTCGATACTTGTTGACATTTACAAAAGACAAGTATCACCAATTTTAAGCTTGGTGGGTTCTCAACCGGTTATGTCATTGCGACCTCTGAACCAGCAGATAACCAAGTCTCAATTTCGAGCTTGTTGACATTTACAAAAGACAAGTCTCAACCTTGAGCCTGTTGACATTTACAAAAGACAGGTCTTGATACTTGTTGACATTTACAAAAGACAAGTATCACCAATTTTGAGCTTGGTGGCGTCTCAATCGGTTATGTCATTGCGACCTCTGAACCAGCAGACAACCAAGTCTCAATTTCGAGCTTGTTGACATTTACAAAAGACAAGTCTCAACCTTGAGCCTGTTGACATTTACAAAAGACAGGTCTCGATACTTGTTGACAATTATAAAAGATAAGTATCACCAACCTTGAGCTTGGTGGCGTCTCAATCGGTTATGTCATTGCGACCTCTGAACCAGCAGACAACCAAGTCTCAATTTCGAACTTGTTGACATTTACAAAAGACAAGTCTCAACCTTGAGCCTGTTGACATTTACAAAAGACAGATCTCGATACTTGTTGACATTTACAAAAGACAAGTATCACCAATTTTGAGCTTGGTGGCGTCTCAATCGGTTATGTCATTGCGACCTCTGAACCAGCAGACAACCAAGTCTCAATTCGAGCTTGTTGACATTTACAAAAGATAAGTCTCAACCTTGAGCCTGTTGACATTTACAAAAGACAGGTCTCGATACTTGTTGATATTTATAAAAGACAAGTATCACCAATTTTAAGCTTGGTGGCGTCTCAATCAGTTATGTCATTGCGACCTCTGAACCAGCAGACAACCAAGTCTCAATTTCGAGCTTGTTGACATTTACAAAAGACAAGTCTCAACCTTGAGCCTGTTGACATTTACAAAAGACAGGTCTCGATACTTGTTGACATTTACAAAAGATAAGTATCACCAATTTGAGCTTGGTGGCGTCTCAATCGGTTATGTCATTGCGACCTCTGAACCAGCAGACAACCAAGTCTCAATTTCGAGCTTGTTGACATTTACAAAAGACAAGTCTCAATTTTGAGCCTGTTGACATTTACAAAAGACAGGTCTCGATACTTGTTGACATTTATAAAAGACAAGTATCATCAACCTTGAGCTTGGTGGCGTCTCAATCGGTTATGTCATTGCGACCTCTGAACCAGCAGATAGCCAAGTCTCAATTTCGAGCTTGTTGACATTTACAAAAGACAAGTCTCAACCTTGAGCCTGTTGACATTTACAAAAGACAGGTCTCACCCGTACTTGTTGACATCTACAAAAGACAAGTATTACCCTTTTAGTCCCATAAGGGCTAATCTTGAGCTTTGTGGCTTCTCAACCGGTTACGTCAGTACGACCTCTGAACCGGCAGATAGCCAAGTCTCATTATTCAATCCAGTAAGGGCTATTTTCTCAAAAGGCTGCAATACAACTTGGAAGCGACAATTCAAAGGATAAAACAAGTTGGAAATACAACAGGGGAGTCAAAATAAAATTACTTTTATTGATTCCAAAAAGAAGGGATACATGAAGGCACATATATTACAAAGCTATGAGGGTGCTTCATAAGATTTGATCCGCTCTTCAAGAAAGGCCAACCTTGTCTTCCTATCATTAGCAGCCCTGACAAGCGCCTGTGACCTCAGCTCAGCCTCGTTAAAATTCGTCGTCTGGGCCAAATGAGCCTCGATCTCGCCCAAGGTTGCCCTTTGAGCTAACCCCTGCCGCGAGAGCTCGTCACTCTGAGCCTTAAGCTGCTCAAGCCGTGCAGTTTCTTCCAGACGCACTGGTTTAGCCTTGGATAAGAGAAGATTTCCCTTCCTGATCATTTCCTTGGCCTTCTCAATTTTATCTTCAGCGTCAAGAAGAGCACTGTTAGAAGTATCTATGGCATCCCCAAGCTCTACTTGCCTTGTCTCCAAGGATTTCAAGTCTGAAGAAATGGCCTTAGCGGCTTCCTGAGCGGCAAGATGGGCTTCATGCATTTGAGTGACAAAGTGCGCAAGCTGCTCGTCAACCGAAGACTCCAGGTCTGAACGGCTGAGAAGGCGCCATTCTTTTGCATCCCTCTCAAATTGGTCTACCAGAAGCTCTAATGCAGCGGCCTGGTTATCCCCTCCGAAGTCCCGGATACTCTCAATACTGCGGGAGAGGACACCTTTAATGTAGAAAATGACATAGTCGAGCCTTTCAAAACCAGATCGATGGATCGCTTTAAGCCCTTATAAAAGCTGTCGACTATCTCAACTACAAATTCATTTTCAGCCTCGACCACTCCTGGCAGACGAGCAGCCTCAGAAGATTCTACCGGCCTTGTTGACATTACCATGGAAGGAACAGCGGGAACACTGGCTGCAGCAACATGGCAGGTCATCGGTGATCTTGGCGGAGTCCTTATTGAAACCAGTACACTAGCCACAACCGAGGTAGGACTAGTGACATTTCTTGGACAGCAGGCTCAACCACCAGCGTTGGGAAAGTAGGACTTGTAATCACCCTCAGCTCCGCACCTGGCAAAACTAATGGCACCTCACTCGTTGATATAGTTGGGAGTGAAGTTGCCTCCGTGACTACCGCCCCTTCAACCTCTGTTCCTCTGGCTGGCTTAGGCCGATAAGGGGGCAGGTCACCATACAAAGCATCCAACATAGCAGCATCCGCCGCGGTCGAAGTGCTCATGTCACCCCTGGACTCCTCGGGAAGATCGGTTGACTCCCTTGAAGTTGACGCACCTAGAGGCGGAACACCTACAACAAGATTGTGTTTAGGCAGGACACAACAAATAGTAAAAGTCAAAAAGCGAAAGAAATACCAAAAGATGATGTCACCTCAATCGTCTTGGCGGCCACATCAGTCTCTACGGGCTCCATCGGAAAATCTTTGGTAGAGTCAACACGGACAGCCGGCTCACCTTCGCTCGCCGAACCCTCCGTGGTCCACCCAAGGGAGCTAGAAGTTTCAGAATTTCCCTTCAATGTCCTGGCGCCCGAAGGACCAACGTCAGCTGCATTGCCTCCGGATTCTTCTGAGACGGCAAAATAGCCAGCCTCATCACCCTCTTTATAAGTGAACAGGGGATCATAATGTTCCCTTTGTTCTTCGACGGCCCCAGCTCTCGGGCTTGTCACTGCCTCAGTTCCTGCATTACAAAACGAATGATGAGCTGTCTAAAACACATATAAGGTATATTACAAGGACGGAGTTGATTTTACCCAAGTCCGGAGCAATTTCGCTAGTCCTCGGTTCAGCAACTGTTGGTTTCAACTACTAATGGGACAAGAGGAGGAAGCGTCGCAGATGGTTCCCTTTACAACAACCGTAGATGCTTGGCGATGGGGCTTCTTCACCAACTGCTTCCTACGAGACCCACCTGTCCGTTTGCGTTTAAGAGGAACGTCGGGATCCTCCTCCTCTGCTTCTTCTACATGTCTTGGGGGAGCTGTCCCCATCACGCCAGAACCGGCTGCAAGAGTCTCGGCACCTGCCTCCGCTTCGAAGCGAGGACTTTCCACATTCGAGGCTTCGCGGTCATCGACGGCAACGAATTCTTCTATGCCCGGGACGCGAACCCTCTTACCTTCCCTTTTCTCAGAGACCTTCCGCTTCAGCCGCTGAGAAATTAATTTCACACCAGAATTGTTAACAGTGAATCTGAGGAGTGTGGAGTTGGAAGTCGCATACCACTGGCAGAAGCTCAGGGTCGTTAGAAGGTTAGGAGTCCTCAACGGCATACACAGCCGCGCCTCGGTGCAGCCTGCAATGAAGAATCGCCAGGCACGGGCTCCATCAATAAGGCTCCCCATGAAAGCCAGATTGATATTGGGTTGCCCACATACAGTTGGTCATATCCAAACTGTCGAGCAAACCGACTTGGAATATAAGGCTCTAAGTAGCAGGTATCCCCGCTTCTGTATAATAAATTTGAGGGCCGAATGCTAACCAGCCACTCAAAAATTTCCCGGCTCAGGGATGACTGCCCTTCCCCCGCGTCTTTGAACTCCTCATCATAGCCTGCATCCCGAATATGGGGGAAGCAGCGAAAAAGACTATAGACGTCATAGCGACGCACCAATTTACGGGCCTCAGCCACCTAAGTCTTTTGCTAGGAACATCTTTCGAATCGGCGGAGGAGCGCCATTCGAACACCTTCGGGGGGGGGGGGGTCCTCTCCAGCTTCAATCAAAGAGGGACAGTGCAGGGCGAACCACGCCATTAAATAAGTGTACGGCAGACCTATCTTGGGATTGGGTCCGTCGCGGGGCGAAATGATCCCCTTCCCACGCTTCGTCATTGGCGGCCTACAGAAAGCCTCCGTTAAGGCGTGAAGGCCTCTCTGGATACAACACACCATGGTCGGAAGAAGTCCCAGAGAACGATCGTGGACTAGACGAACAGCAGGCAACAGGACATTCGGATGAATGACGTCACCCGACGAAGACGGTACCACACACCTCTTCAGCCAAACTGTCAAAAAACCAGCCAGCAGTGCCTTCCGGGACATCGGCCGACGAGCCTGGTGATGGAAACTTCGAAGAACATCGCCTTTTTCATAGGGACCGTCATCTTCTTCCACAACTAGATCCCTTTGGGAATGCTTTTGCATCCGGCTAAAGATGTCTTCGTCAGCAACTCCACAGTGAGCCGCTTCAGGAGTCTTCTCCATATTTGGGAACAAATAATCTCCCTAGCTCTTCAAGCTGCAGAAAGTTCCCTTACTGCCTCCGTGCGTGCTGAAGCAAATGTACAAATGGCACATTAACTCCCGGTAGGTCTTGAACAAGGCGGGCTCCTGCTTCTCCAGAAGTGCCAACTTCGCCTCGCACGGGAAGTATTCCTCATATGGGAAAGATCCCAAAGGCAGAGCAGAGACTTCTCGCATCTCATGCAAAGCCATACCCAGTTCGCTAACAGGGGTGAAGAAAGTCCCTGTAGCCGGGCAGTACAATTCGAAGATGGCATAGAAGCACGCTACGCTCATCTGAATGCCATAGCAGGTTGCCCTGACGGCCTCATGAAGGTTCAGCCTCTCCAGATCCACCTCGAAATGAGCGAGGATGTATACAGTTAAATCCCTCCACCATGCTTTCGGAGGGTGAATCCAACCTGGAGTCCTGAAGTCAATGGCTGGGTAGTTCCCATTAACTTTGCAGAATTGGTTGCCAAAGGTCAGAGCCACCGCAGGATTTTCTCCCACTGGGATTTCTCGCGATACATTCCCAGGATGTAGACCCATTATGCAACGAGGAGGCCCCGCTCTTGCATAACCAGGAGACTGAAGCATCAATTTCCTGCATGGACGGAGTCGGTACTCCGGCTCACTTCCCACGACATCTTCCGAGCCTGCGTCACGCATTGGAAGGAAGACAAAGAAAAATGCCGCTTGTTAGATGGAAGATAGAATTTCTCGCCATCCAACTAGAAAATCCATTGCCCCTCCCCGGCCAACAGTTGGCAATCAGGGTCTGGCGCGGCATCCCTGAACATGAAGTCGGGCTTCCTATAGGTTCGACGGTCAAAATCTTCAAGGGGAGCCGTAGTCAGAATGCTCTCGTGGTGCGTTGATCCCCACCATAAATAAGCGTGTCTCGAACGAGAGAGCTCCGCTCACTAAACAGAGAAGCCTGCCCTTGAAATTGCAGGCTGACATTGCCGTCCCAATCCCCTGGCCATCCCAAATAGATTGTTCAAAGGACCAGGAGTGTAGTGCACTGCAGGAACAAAGAGAAACTATGATTAGTTCATCAGCCAAGCAAAGGCCTAAACAAAAACACAATTTTCGCTAAGGCATAGCTTCGCTCTCCGAGCGAAGCTAGAATGACGATAGCTTCGCCCCGAAGCTTAGCCTCGCAGTTGCAGTTAATTTCGCACTTCGCAACAAAGGTCGGATACAAGAAAATATCCAAGTGTTAGCTTTGCTTTAGAAGCTTAAACAGAATGCAATACAGCCCTAAGGACTAACTTCGTCAGGAGGATATTTTCGTCCAAAAATCATTTTTTAAGGGCATTAAGGTCCTTTTCAGTCATGTTTGAAAGGACAGCTCCGCATCCTGTTGTAAACAGCCTAAGGGATAGCTTCGCCTGGAAGCTTAAAGAAGAACTCTTCAGTTCTTGGATTCCCATTCAAGAAAGTAAGAAAAATCAGGGAACTGAATTCCCTAAGAATAACAGATCATAATGATCATTTTTGGGTTCATCCAAAGACAGCCAGACATTGGCTTTAAAAGAGAGACGACAGTCTCTAATCGAAAGGGAAAGTTCCCTACCGGCGATTGGTCGTTCGATGACCGGAGGAGGAGAAGGACCCTCCGCTGCAGAAGTTGCCAGTTCTTTTCCCGCTCGTCTCTTGGGCGCCATTGAAGAACTGTGGAAGTTCTTAAACTCTTGAACGAAGAGGAAAGAGAAGAAGAAAAAGAGTCAAAGTTCTCTGAAATTTTTAAAGAGAAGTGATCCGTTCTCTCTCAGCCTGATCGGACTTTTATAGGCCAATGAGTGCCTGAAACGACGCCTCGTAAAAAGCACAGGCCGCCGTTTCGAATTAATTTGAAACGGCGCCTAAAGCGCCTTCCCGAGAAGCGCTGATTCAGCCCCGCTATGGGCTAACTTCGCCATGAGTCAAATGCGGACTTCGCACAATACATCAATGACTTCGCCAGAAGGATTGCCTTAGCTTCGCTGAAGGCATAGGCCGAACTTCGCAGATATGCTAGCTTCGCTGGAAGCTCATTCTTGATTCAAAAAGAGTCCTATCTTTAACCTCGCATGAAGTTTAGCTCCGCCTGACTGATTCAAGTTCAAGATGAAGCCAAAGCAAAAATCAAATGAGCAGAAAATGAACTTTCATTGATTTAAAAGGAAAGGTACATTGATACTACATCAAGGTTGTGTTTCATACAACAGAATCATTTGCTCAAGAGGCATACAAGTGGTCTTATCTACTTCCAAGCGAAACCAACTGGACACGAAAGGCCTTCCTCCTGCACAAGGCCGTAAGCCTTGGCATAAGAACAAATGGTGTCACCAGGACAGATGGTGCCACCAAGAAGCTGGATGTTCTTTCATGAAAATTGGCAAAGGGCTAATCGCCACCAGCAGGTTGGATCGTCTTTGAAGAAAATTGGCAATGGGAAGATCCGCGACCTTACAGGTGACGTCCGCTTTTCCGAAGTGGATCATCTCGGATGAGCGACTACCAGCCTCGCCTCGAAGTGGATCATCTCAGATAAGTGACTGCCAACCTCCTCTGGGACGCACAGCGGCTGCCCCAGTTTGTTCCTCCTGCTTAAGAGTAAAGTTTAACTAGAAAAGCAAGAGGAAATTTCCTAGTTTCTTTCATCAAGTCACAAGATTGGCGAACATAGCTCACTGCAATGTAAACCGGAACAAATTAGCAGTTAAACACAGGAGAAGCTACAAAAGCACTAAGTCAAATTCTTTGAGGTGAAGCAATCTGATTCAGTCAAGCATTGATTTCAGTTAAAGCAGAGGATAGCCTCGCTTGCACAGAGATGATGGGCTAGCTCAGCGAATGCCAAGTCCTAGCCTCGCCTATATGGCTAAACCATACTGATCCTGAGGGACGCAGTCTTAGCCCCACCTATATGGCAAGACTGGCTCAACTTTGTAGAGACTAAGTCCCGAGTTTTGCCTGTGTAGCAGACTTAACACGCATGCAGTGATCTTTCTTTGATCAAGTCAAAATGATAGCTTCGCTGGGAAGCTATGCTGAAATCCTTCTCTGCAGAACAAGGGAAATTAATCCCTGAAGCAGCTGATTAAAGCTAAAGCTAAACTAAGGGAGATGAACTCCCTAAAAGTTCATTGGTAAGGTCTCTGAATGATCGAGACTTACCGGTCCTTGGCCGGGTAATAACCAGAGTGGGCATCTCCACTAGTTCAGAGATTTGAGTATCTCTTTCAACAAGAGAAGAGAAGAAGAGCAAATCACTTCTCTTCAGAAGACCTCAGGTGTCCTATTTATAGGCCTCATGGCCTGAGCACTGCCGCCTCAAGCGTGAAAGCACGAGCGCATTTAAGGTATTTATTGCGCCTTGAGAAAAGGGACGGTTTCCTTGGAACCGTGCAAAGGAAGAAACGCTCTCCCTCATAAAGGCGTTTATTACGCCTTGAAGATGCCTTGAAGAGAGGGAATATCCTCCCTTGGAGACGCGCGAGGGAAGAATATCTCCCTCGATTAATGCGAGAGAAGTCATTCTGACCTCGAAAAAGGAGTAATCCTTCTCGTGATTGACCCACAGCAGTTGGCATCAGGAAAGGGAAGTTGTTCCAAAGCGAACTTATTCCAGATGCGGAGCTAATCGGATGCGAAGCTACTCAGAATCGTGAATATACATGATTCTTCGGCGAACTTATCCCAAAGCAGGATTGAAAGCGAAGCTGAACTCAACCACCATGGCGACGTTCGTACTTCACATACCACCGATCAAAGCAGTTCAAAGTATTTCGAAGTCTGAGCCATTGCAGACTTTCGAAAACTTTGAAGGGGGTCTTGTTGACACTTAGAAAAGACAAGATTCTTACTGGCCCAAACAATGTCTAAACTTGTTGACATTTACAAAAGACAAGTGACAGACAAGCTGACGACCAGTTTTCATCCATCTCCGAGGGACAAGGAAGCAACTTGGACTCCACTGATCCAGCAAGCAGACAGTGAGCCCATATTGTCTCTAAACAGACCTCAGCAGGTCTAAGATGCTAGCACTTAGCATCACATGAGCCCAAAGGGATAGCATCGCCTGAGAGGCTAAGATCATCCAACTTCGCCTTGAAGCCATTCAAAGCTCCGCCAGGAAGCTAACTCATAGCTTCGCCTGAACTGCTGAAGCGCAACTCCGCAGAGAGAGTCAGTTTCGCCTGAAGCCATACGCAACTGCGCAGAAGGGTATGCGGTAGCTTCGCCGAAGAGCCTTCTTCTGACTTCGCCAGATACTGCCTCCGGCTCCGCTGTGAGTTCAAAGCGGGCAGCGCCGCTGCTGGTCTGTTAAGGTCAACCTTTGACCAATCAAATCTCCAGATGAGATCAGATCTAATCAAGATCAAATCTGAGATCAAATTTGGCAGTTGATTGCCATAATCTCTTGACTCTCCTAAAATGAGTAAGAGGATCAGGAGAGATCTTTCAACTATATGGAAAGAATCAAAACGGATCAGGAGGATCAACCGACCTGCCATTTCTAGCTTCGCAGAAGCTGATCCTAGCCTCGCAGCAAGGCTACTTTCCAGATTTAAACAGATTTGATTCAATCTGTTTCTATATTTTCAAGGGACAATTATACCTTGCTCTCCCTATAAATAGCCCACCAGAGGCTCACAAGGGGAGAGGACGACTTCTGAAAGAGAGAGAGAACTCCACAAGCAGAGACTTCTTCACAATGTACCGTGCGCACAAGAATTCAGAGACTTTTAGAGAATTACTTCTCTAATCAGGGTGCTGATAGCCTAATACCTTCTTCTCAAGGAATCTCCAGAACCAGGCGAGAAAGAATTCCTAATTGAAGGTGATTTTGAGAAGTAGCAAGAGGGTTCTACCAACCCTCTGTTCTCTGATTCCCCGAACCAGGCGAGAAGGAATCTCATCGCTCGCATCGTCAAAGGGACAAAGTGATCGCGCGCTGACCAGACTCCTATCGGCACACTTCTCCAGAATCTCTGAGGAGATCTACTTGTAATCTTTTAGAATACTTGTAATTTAGCTCCTCAACTCTTTTTATTGTAAGTTTTTCTTTTGTAAATCAATGAAAAACAAGATGGCAACTCGCTGGGGATAAATTCTCCAATGCGAGAATCAAGTGTCACAATGCGACGAACAGACCCTCGGGTCTAACTCTGAATTCAGAAAAGCCGGTGCAGCCAGAGCTCCTCTGGCTAAATCTTCAAGGAAAGTCTCTGCGGAGACAGAAAAGGTTCTCTGCGAACCTACTGCGGTTCTCTGGCGCAACAAGGAAGCACGCCCGCAGTCCAAGTCCTTCACTTTCGAGAACCTGGTCGTTCAATTCGACCAAGAAAGATTTGAAGAAGTCATCTCTGGGGGTGGTCTAATGCTTCGAGCATAGATTCATAGGAAGGTCTCCACGGCTAAGGTTTCAGAACAGAAACCAGAAGCAGAATTCTGCCAACACCCTTCAGCCTCGCGTGTGGCTAATCAGGTTCCTTGCGAACCTAAGTATCCTCTGCCAAAGCGGATGTGGAGGCCTAAACAGAAGTCTCTGGGCAAAGCCTCAGGCGTAGCTACGCCAAAATCGCGTCTCTCTCGCGAAGAAAAAGGCAAGATGCCTGTCTGCTCCAACAATGCTGCCAGCCGCGAAGTCACAACGGAAATCATACCGTCGCCCAATTCAAGAGCAGCAACGCCTTGCGCCGGCCTCGTTCTCATGAGCGAAGCTACTGTACCACAGCGTACGCGCAGGGTTCATGGCCGCGAAGCTAGAGCCAAAGTACTATCCAAGGCTAATCACCTTCGCAGCAGCATAGCGGGTTAAAGCACTACAGCGTGCTCCGCTCTCCAGTTCGTCAGGCGCTAAGCTCGCGCTTTGTGGCGAAGCTAGAACTGAAGCACTATTCAGTGCTAATCCCTTCTGCGGGGATAAAAGGAGTAGGATATTGTCCTATGTACGATCCAAAAGAGCCTCTGCGCTGGATTGTTAAAACCTCGCCAGTAAAACCCAGTGGGATAACTTGGACTAAGGAAAAAAGAGTACATCTTCATATGCACCTGGTGAGCATGTGACATTGCCTCGTTAAAACCTTGCTAAAAAAAATCCAGTGGGTTAAAAACTTGGACAAAAGAAAAAGAGTACAGTGTGTAGATCTACTGATGAGATAAACTCTACTTTTAGCATGTAACATCTCTGAGGTGGCGCATTCCAATTTTATGTACCAGCTTCTTTAATGTCTATATCGGCAACACTTTTATGAATAAATCTGCAGTTTGTCACTTGACCGTATTGCTGAATATCGACATTGCCTCTCTTATGGAGCTCATGTGTGTAGAAGAACTTCGATGATATGTGTTTGATTTTGTCTCCTTTAATGTAGCCTCCTGTAATTTGTGCAATACAAACAGTAATATCTTCAAACAATGTTGTTGGAATATCTTTTGTTGAGGACAATCCACGTGATTCTCGAATGTGCTGGATCATAAATCTTAACCATATGCATTCACGACTTGCTTTGTAGCTTGCAAGAATTTCAGAGTGATTGGATGAAAAGGCAACCATACTTTGTTTTACAGATCTCCATGATATAGCGGTGTCACTGTATGTAAAAACATAGACTGTTTGTGATCTTCCTTTATGGGGATCAGAAAGATATCAAGCGTCTGCATACCAACTAAAGGTGACTTTGATTCTTGGGGTAAAATGAACTCAAATCAACTGTTCCACATAATAGCGAAATATGTGTTTGACACCATTCCGGTGCTCTTGAGTTGGGGCAGAGTTATATGTTACTAATAAGTTGACTGAAAATGCAATGTCTGACCGTGAACAATTTGCAAGACATGTAAGAGTGCCAATTGCACTAAGATATAGTATTTCAGGACCAAGAAATTCTTCACCCTCTTCAGGAGGACGAAAATGATCTTTTTTCACATCAAGTGATTGTACAACCATCAGAGATGTTAATAGATGAGCTTTATCCATATAAAAACGTTTCAAGATTCTTTTGGTGTATATTTTTTGATGAAGGAAAATTTCTTCTTGAAAGTGCTCAATATTTAGACCAAGGCAAAATTTTGTTTTTTCAAGATCTTTCATTTCAAACTCTTTTTTCGAATAAAAGACAGTTTTTGTAAGCTCTTCAGGAGTCCCTATAAGGTTCAAATCAACATATACCGCGACTATGAAAAAAAATCAAATTTCGATTTTCTCATAAATATTCATGGACACATGAGATTATTCACATATCCCTCTTTTAATAAATATTCACTAAGACAATTGTACCACATGCGCCTTGATTGTTTTAATCCACATAAAAATTGTTATATCTTAATTGAGTATAAATTGCGAGATTTTGAACTATATACTTTAGGAACCTTGAATCCTTCTGAAATCTTCATATATATGTCATTATCTAACGACCCATAAAAATATGCCATAATTACATCCATAGGACGCATGCGTAGTCCTTCTGAGACTACCAAAGTGATCAATAGTGAAAACTAGTAGCATCCACTGCAGGAGAGTATGTTTCTCCATAATCAATTCCAGATCTCTGCAAGAAAGCTTATGCTACGAGTCGAGCTTTGTATCTTACAATCTCATTATTTTCATTAGTTTTTCAAATAAAATGCCCATTTGTATCCTACAGGCTTTATATTCTCAGGCGTTTGGATTACAGGTCCAAAAACTTTACGCTTTGTTAAAGAGTCTAATTCGGCCTGTATTGCTTCTTTCTATTTTGGCAATCATGTCTATATCGACACTCTTCGATGGTTTGTAGTTCATGACCCTCATTACTTCTGGTGATTTCAAGTGCTATATGTCATCAACAATAATATTATTTCTATCCCATATATATCCAGTTGATACATAATTGATTGATGTCTCTTTGTTTTCAGGTACCTGTGTCTGTTCAGGGACCATTAATTCTATTGCATGCTTTTTTTGTATGTACTGTTCTGGAGTACTCAATTCTATTACCTTCTTTTATTTCATGTACTCTTTCAGAATTTCTTTATTTAATTCTTGTAACCTTCTCTTTCGGGAAACCGTGCCTTGTGCACCGTCTGGTCTTCCACGCTTCAGACGTGTCTTAAATTGATTTGCAATTGTATTAATTAACTGTCCTTCTGGGACATTGATCTATGCTGGAGTGTTCATTGTTGGTATATGTGATTTTGTTACTTTCTTATTATTGGTGAAAGCATCTGGTAACTGATTCACATACTTTACAAATGAATAATCCTTTGAACTTCAAGTTCACATTGATTAGTGCGAAGATTAAGATGAGACACAGTTATAGTTTTCTAAGAAATTTCACGCCGTTCTTCAGTCTTCGACTTTCCCCCTAACAGCGGGAATGTTATCTCATCCGCAAATCTTGCTTTAAAAATATCACCGTCATGGGTTCAAGGTATCTTATTATGGACAGAGAATCAAAACCAACATAAATTCCAAGGCTTCGTTGGGACCCATTTGGTATGTTGAGGGGGTGCAATTGGGACATACATAGCACAACATAAATTCGCAATTGACTGATGTTTAGAGGTTGACTGAAAGCGAGTTGTAAAGGTGAGTGCTTGTGGTAGGCCGAAGGTCGGATAAGGACTAATGTAAAAGCATGTAATATTGTATGTTCCCAAGTAGAAACAGAAAGTTTTGTTCTCATAAGTAAAGTCCTTTGATAAAAGATTCTACCAAGCCATTTTAGGTGTGAGAGCAACAAGATGTTCAATAGTAATTCCTAGAGGCATGCAAAAATTATCAAATGCTCGGCAAGAAAATTCATCGGCATTATCAAGACGAATTGACTTGATTGGAAAACTAGGGAATTGCGCTCGTAATTAAATAATTTGGGCAAGTTATTTAGCAAGTATGACGTTACGAGAAGAAAGCAAACAAACATGTGACCATCTAGTCGAAGCATCAACTAAAACCATGAAATAACTAAATGTTCCAGAAGGTGGATGAATTGGTCTATATATATCCCCTTGAATCTAAAAAGTTTGGGATTTCATTAGTAATTTTAGAAGGTGATGGCTTAATAATCAATTTGCCTTGAGAATAAGTATTACATGAATAATTCACTAGTAAAAAAATTTCTGATTCTTTAGCGTATGTCCATTTGAATTTTTAATTATTGTTCGAATCATAATTGCCCTTGGGTGACCCAATCGATCATGCTAAAACATGAAGTTCTTTGGATTAGAGATTTTGGTTCATTATAACATGTGATTCGATTGTTCTTATTGTTGTATGGTATAACCTAAATGAATGTGTAGGGAGTTTCTCTAAAATATGATTTTGACATAAAATGATAGAGGTAATGCAAAGATATTCAACATTAAATTCATTTGTGGTTTCAATGTGATATCCATTGCGGCGGATATCTTTAAAACTAAGCAAATTTCTTCTGAATTTGCTGAAAGTTAATGCAATTCTAATATTAAACTCTGTTCCTCCTGATAACATGATGTTAGCTATTTCAGATCCTTCAATTAAATTTGCGGTGCCTGATATAGTATTACATTAGCTTTCTCTAAAATTAAGCTTGTAAAATAAAACTTATTTCGAAGCATAGTATGTGTAGTTGCACTGTCTGCAGGACACATGTCTTTACCGCTCATCTTGATGTTCTAACAAAAATAAATTGATGACAATCAGACAAAATATTTTATTCACTGATCAAATTAAGAAAACAAAGTCACAAGACATAGATAACAAGATAACACTACAAACAGAAACAAAGTTTAATCGGTTGGACAAACCCATCACCTTTCAGAAAATTGAGTTTTTTCAATCGAATCCACAAAGAAATCATAACTATCTAAGTACATTATGTCATTTTCACCAGCAAGATCAGTGAAATTCATTTCTATATGCTTTCCCTTTTCCTTCGACACTTGATAAAGATCTACCAAATGTTTCAACGTATGACATGTACGAGACCAATGTCCTTTCATTCCACACTTATAACAAGCATCTTCATGATGATGATGATGATGTGCCTTAACTTGCATTTTCCTTTCTTTTTCTTACTTTGCCTCAATATTTGTCCTCTTCTGGTGGTGCAGTGTGTTTTTGTTAGGAACATTTGGAGCACAGCGATTATGATCACCACCATGAAACTTGCCACGACCTCGTGCACATCCACGTCAATGCCCATATTTGTGGGATGAAGCCGCATTCATGATTGCCAAAAAGAATACTGAGAATATGAAAAGTGTGTGATTGATTTCAACTCTGAATCTTCGCAATTTAACCACTGTAGTAAGAGCTAAATGGGTTGAACCTCAGGGAGAGATGCGATGAAAACTTTTCGGTAATATTGTCTTCTTATCTTCTCTATTTGAAGAACTTAAAAAAGAAAGGATGAATTGTATGTGGATAAAGAATTAAATTAAAAGAAAGGTTCACAGCTTCTAATAATCAACCACCATATATGCTAATACTAGATAGATAATTACTTCACTTCAAATCTAAACATGATATTCTATCACAAAATCAAGTAAGATACATGAGACAAAAACTAGGATAGGGTTGAAATAGCACTAACCAAGATGTAACATTATAATATCAAGATTGTCGGTCAAGTATAAAGTAAGAAAGATCATTAGAAAGTACAAATAAATCTTTAACCCTGACATTTATTAAAGTTGAACATTAAAATATCAAGATTTTTATCAAGTGTAGATTAAAAAGAACAATAAAAAAATGTTTAAACTAGTTGCATAACCTAATGAGTCTTCAAGAATAAAGACTGGAGTAGGCATGTATATAATCTAATCCGTTATCTGCTAGACATTAGATGTGATGGTGGTGATATATTAGCAAGCCATGAGAAAAGACCTAGCTACTCATGGTAAACATGGGAAGCAAAAGAAAGCAAGAAATAAAGAAAATGAAGAAAAGTAAAATTAAAAACAAAACAAAGATATGAGAAAGATGGAACCTTATTGATTGTCACAATCAATTCCAAGAGTTATTTTCTCCTCGTACAAAAATAAAAATTCAGAAAGAAAATAGATCTAAAGAAAAAAATCCTAATTTTGATCTCTGATGTGAGATGGGAGATTATGAGAGACTTCAACTCTTTAAATAGACCTCAAAGCTAATCATACTATGATACAAATTAGAAGGTTTCCTAATTCAATACGAAAATTCAATTTTGTAGCAAGTTTGCATGTTGATCGCTGAATATGACTTATCAGACAGCTGAATTGAACATAGTGGTAAACATAAGAATCATAGTTCTTCAAGTTTTATTTCTGTAGCATCTTATATCATCAGATTTGAAAATATGTAGAGAAAGTTATGATCTGAATAATAAAAGATGTATAGTCTGAATCTGAGTCTGAATTAATTTGAACTCCATTTAATTTGAATTATTCTCCTTATTCCTTGTTGAATTAGCTTTATCCTATTCATCTTTTAGGATTTTATCTTCTGAATTTGAACTTGAATTTAAGAAGTGAAGATTAATCCTTTCCTTTTTTGGATTCAATTTAATTTAAAATCCAACTTAGATAGGACAGAAGCTTCTTCTATTCATTATCTCCTTTTTATTGAATTTTTACACACCATAAGGAAAAAGAGGGTTAATAGCATTAACTAATAAAGGAATAATCAAGGATATATATGTAAAAGTGATGATAAAAATATAATTTTGGAGTACAATCACACCCCCACACCTGTCTTTTGATTGTCCTCGAGCAAGACTAAAAAAGAAAAAATGTAAACTAAACTAATCTAGCCTAACCCACTTTCATAGGAATCATGGTTGCACTTAGCATGTGCAACAAGTCGTTAAATCTCTAGGTTGCACTAGAGGATGAGTGTTGTCTCGTGAGTGTTTTCAGTGAATTACACTTATAAAATTCATAAAGAAAGAAAAGCAAAATGTTGGTATTTCGAAATACCATTTTTGAAAGAGAAGAATATTTGAAATAAATTTGAGAAAATCAAGTAATCTATAAGTCTTAGATTATCAAATTATTCATTCTGATACTTCGTCTCGATGCAAAAGTTTATTATCAATTTAGGTTAAGATTAAACTAAATTTCTCGCTTAGTCTATTATTTTACCCTAAGTCATATGCACCTTTGTGAACGTGAATTTTTTTACTTGAGATTCTTTAACTTCAACTGTCTTGCATTATACATTTATTACTTTTTTTTTAAGAAGTTCGAAGTATTACCACTTCGTTGCCCTTTAAGCACTTTTTTTTTTAAATATGTATAACTCATCTAATTTTTTTTCGTGTAGGTATAAAGGCTTCTTAAGGCCCTAACACCTAAGTAATTGATTATTAGATGTGTTAATACATATATTATATATTTTTCTCTTTTTTTCAAACTTATCTAATTACCTTACACGTAAATACCAAGGCTTTCATAGGCCAAAGTACCTAATTAATCAATAATTAAATTTGTTTATATTATATATATTTTCTAAGATATAAGAGTTTTTGTTTTGAATCTCAAGTATGTAAGAGTATAAAGCATGCATATTTCATCAAGGTAAAATATCAAGACTAAATTACTTTTTTAATTTTTTTCTCCTAAACCTAAAAATTAAACAAATAATCTTATTTTGACCAACTGTTAATAAATCCTAATTATGATTTTCTTATTCCTTAAAATTAACTTAATTTCTTTCAAAATAAATCAAATACTATTTTTTCAAAAAGTTTTTTGAAGAAAAAATTGTTAATATCTGCCTATGCTAGTATGTTAGTAAACCCTCTCCCATACATATCTCATGCATTGTCCTCAATGCATGAAATAAAATATAAAAGAGGTACACCTATAGATATATTTAGTCTATTCCCTTTAGCTCGTTTTTCATCATTCCAATGTGTTCTCTTTAGTGATGAAGTTAGAGAGGTCAATCTTTTGTCATTTTAACTCTCATCCTCTCCAACTTGTTCATCACTTTCCTCTATCTCCTTTTTTCTCTCCACCACTCTTTACAAATTCATCCTCTTTATCACACAATATTATTGGTGCAACATGAATACCTAGAAATATGAGTTCATCTTCATACATCTCCTCAAAACTGAATTAACTATATCTTTTGGAGATATGTAACTAACCAAGGCGTCCCTAATCGAATCATCCAAACAGTTAAGTTCATCTTCAAAAAGATTTTTAAAACTTTGGTCAATTTCAGGTTCTTGATAACTGCACTCAATTATAGAATAGGATGCAAAGATGATAGCGTGGGGTGGGGATGTCATGATAATTTGAAAAAGAGGTTGATGGATAGAAAGATGGCCTTGACCTATCAAATGAATTGTAACAAATGAATTTGGATAGGAAATGGGGAATATATATATTATTTTTTATGATTTTCACACAAACAGAGAAGAGTTTAGTTAGAAAATAATGTTTACCGTTCCCTCCCGGTAACGACGCCAAAATTTTGTTGGGAAAAAACAAAGATATAGTTAAGGGTTAGAAGGATGTTATCTAGATGGATGCATGCCTCTATATTACTCAATTTAACCGCTATAGAAAGACCTAAACGAATCGAACCTCAGGGAGAGATGCGATGGAAGCTTTTCAGTAATATTGTCTTTTTATTATCTTCTCTATTTAAAGAACTAGAAAAGAAAAGATGAATTATATGTGGATAAAGAATTAAATTAAAAGAAAGGTTCACAACTTACTAATAATCAACCACCATACATGCTAATGCTAAATAGATAATTACTTCACTTCAAATCCTAAACATGATATTCTATCACAAAATCAAGTAAGATAAATGGGACAAAAACTAGGATACGGGTTGAAATAGCCCAAGATGTAACATTATAATAACAAGATTGTCGGTCAAGTATAAAGTAAGAAAGATCATTAGAAAGTACAAGAAAATCTTTAACTCTAACACTTATTAAGGTTGAACATTAAAATATCAAGATATTTATCAAGTATAGACTAAAAAGAATAATAAAAAAGTTTAAACTAGTTGCTTATCTTAGTGAGTCTTCAAGAATAAAGATTGGAGTAGGCATTCATATGATCTAATCAGTTATCTACTAGATATTAAATATGAAGGTGGTGATATATTAGCAAGTCATGAGAAAAGACCTAGCTACTCATGGTAAACATGGGAAGTAAAGAAAGCAAGAAAAAAAAAAATGAAGAAAAAGCAAAATTAAAAATAAAACAAAGATATGAGAAAAATAGAACTTGTTTATTGATTGTCACGATCAATTACAAGAGTTGTCTTCCTCCTCGTACAAAAATTAAAATTCGGAAAGAAAATAGATCTAAAAAAAAACCCTAATTTTGATCTCTGATGTGAGATAAGAGACTATGAGAGAATTTAGCCCTTTAAATAGCCTCAAAGCCAATCATACTAGGAAACAAATTAGAAAGTTTCATAATTCAGTACGAAAATTCAATCTTACAGCAAGTTGGCATGTTGATCGCTGAATATGACTTATCATATGGATGAACTAGATAGAGTAATAAACATAAGAATTATAGTCTTTTAAGTTTTCTTTCTGTAGCATCTGAATCATCGGATTTGAAAATCTATAGAGAAAGTTATGATCCGAATACTAAAAGACGTACAGTCTAAATCCGAATCTGAATTGATTTGAACTCTATTTAATTTGAATTATTCTTCTTACTTCTTCGAGAATTAGCTTTATCTCATTCATCTTTTAGGACTTTATCTTCTAAATTTGAACTTGAATTTAAGAGATGAAGATTAATCCTTTCCTTTTTTGGATTCAATTTAATTTAAAATTCAACTTTAGATAGGATAGAAGCTTCTTCTACTCATTATCCCTTTTTTTTATTAAATATCTACACGCCATAAGAAAAAGAGGGTTAATAGCATTAATTAATAAAGGAATGATCAAGGATATATGTGTAAAAGTAATGATAAAATATAATTTTAGAGTACAATCAATTCACTCTGGGGAATATAGTTTTATTCACTTCAGAGAATGGTGCAGATCCGTTTGGACGTAAATTGTGATTTTTCATTAAAAGCTCGTTATTTTGTTTGGCAACCAAGAGATATGAACTTAATTCAAAATATTCTTGAATTTCGCTCTCGATATTGCTGCTGCAGGAGCAAATTGAGGCATGAAAAGTAGAATAAATTTTTTCTAGCATATCTTCTTCGATTATCTTTTCTCCGCATAATTTTAACTTGGAGACAATTTTAAATAATGCGGAGTTGTATTCACTAACTGTTTTGAAATCTTGCAACCTCGGCATCCATTCATATGGAGCTTTTGGTAAAATAACAGTTTTCTGATGGTCATCTCTCTTTTAGATTAGTTCAAAGGGTTAAAGGATCTTACCGTAAGATATTCAGCTTTCAATCTTTTATCAATATGATGTTGAAGGAAGATTAGGACTTTAGCATGATCCTGCTGCAATGCTTTGTTTTCGTCTTTAATTGTCTCTCCAAGATTCTTAGCATCGAGATGTATCTTAGTGTCAAGGATCCATGATAGGTTGTTTTTGCCCGAGATATCCAGAGCGGCAAAATCAAGCTTTGTGATATTTGACATTTTGCAATCTATTCATGTTTGAAAAATATAAATATTAGTACAAATTAAGAACATGTATTGTACGTATATATATGGATGCAACTCTATGTTATCACAAAATAATTTTGAATTTTATTTTGTAAAATTTCAGGTTCCATTAAATTATAATATATGACAATTTGCTTATGTAAAAAAAAAAATAGATGTAGTAAGTTAAATTTCAATAAATATAACTATCAAGCTATTTATCTATTAAAAGCTTTCATAATTTTTTAAATCTTCCAAATTTAAAAAAAAAGTTCAACAACTAGGATTATCGAAAAATAATTTCAATATTGTATTGTATTTTTAAAAAAATGGAACAAATTTTAAGGGGATATTTAAAAGAATCCATAACTTACTTATATAAAATTAGAACTAAGCATATTATCTTTGTATAGAAAGACTCCAGGGGTCTACTTTCATATGAAAACGGATTCTTTAAAAATCTAAATGGAATGAATGAAAATGTACAACGAAAATGGAGAACAGATGTCGGACTTGAACCAATATCAATCCAACTATTTATGGACTAACTTTAAAACATTAATTTTCTTAGAGAAGATTCCAAAATTATATATGAGAAGGAATTATCGAAATTTTGTGTACCTTGATCCTCCGTTTCTTAGAGCCTTCTTGTTGATCCAATACCTCTCGATCCTCCGTTGCTTAGAGCCTCGTGCTGATAACGTATTATGAAATTAAGAGAAATTTTAGAGGAATGAAAGTAAAAGTCAAGAGAAATTATTTTCTAACTTGTATTATTTTATTCTTCTTTGTAGCCTCTATTTATAGACACGTAGATCATAGGTTACAAGGAAGAAGATAGAGGCCACCTACTATATCATGCATTCATAATATATGCATTTATAGGGGAGAAGGTGAAGAGGCCACCTACTAACTTATGCATTTACAAGGAAGAATGTGAAGAGGTATGATGGTCATCCACTATTTTATATATTATAACACTTATTTATTTGTTTTTAGTGTTTTTATCATTGTTGCTGTTAATAAATTTTGTTTTTTTGGATTATTTGTTTTCAAAACTTGAGCCATTGCGGCTCTCTTCATTGCGACGCAGCAAAGGCAGCCATGTGTCTCAGCCAGCGTGTGATGAAACGCAACGGTATAATCCTTGGTTCTGGAGCACGCTAACATCAACGCGGAGACGACATTCGATAGCGTGCACAAGACAAAGGCGAGCACATGTATTCTGTCTCTTCTCTCCGATTTCAGTTTGTAAGGTAGTAATCACTGTCTAGTATTTCTACAAAATTCGGTAAATTCTGAAAACCCTAAAATTTAATTAACTTAATTATTCATTTGCTGTAATTAATACATTAGAAATTTAATGATGTTTTATTTATTAGGTTATCTTGTTATTGATTGCATCATGCATAGCTAGATTCCTTACAAGCACTTAGGGGAGATAAACCTAGGTTTGAATCTCGAGTGGTCAAATGTAGATCTCCTATGTAGGACTGGCATATAAGTTGACCTAGATCTTTTAGGATATTAATTTCTAGAATAATTAGAAATTTGACAGGTTATGTGTCTCAAGTTAATGATCAATGCTTAGGGTTTTACGGCTTTCTGCTTTCAAATTAATCAGTTAATTTTATTTAGCTTTGATGGATCATGTAATGCAGATAATACCATGTGCTTAGATCAGACTTTTTAAAATTAGATTACCTATTAGAAACAGAGATTTGGTGAGTCTATAGATTAGTAGAAGAGACAAAGATTGACCACATGATGCTGATTTGGGGGGGGGGTCGATCTTAGCTGCTTAACTTATCTAAGTTATTAGTTTAAAAATCCAAAATTCAAAATATTTTTGATAAATCCACCTAGATAGTGTATTAACTTGTAAAAATCACCAGTCCCTATGGATCGACCCTCAAGTACTACGTCAAACGACCGTGCACTTGCGGTTAACAGGAGAGTGAAATCTCCCCATCACTTAGCTCCCCATCAATGAGATCTTCAATGCCATCAAGGATCAACTGTTCGAGACCAATCTGATACGATCCTACACTTCCGAAGTGGAGGAGTATTGTTCTTATCACGACAGTAAAAGACACAAGATCATCCACTACTGGAGTCTCCAGAAATACATGGAAGAGCTCGACCGCCAGGGCTTCCTCAAAGAATACGTCCGTATCCCGAAGTAGCCTCCGGATCAGAACAGTTGAACACTCCTCCACATGTCCAAATGCAACATATGATCACCCAATATAAGCGATTGAGTGATTTCGCATCTCCAATAAAGGTAAGGCAGTACCTCCATCCATGATGCCCCTATATTTCGATTATATTTCATGTTTCAATTATCAAATAAAATTATTTTTTTACCCCTAACATTGCAGTCCTACCAAGTTCACTGCTCTACTGTTGGGATTTTTTCACTCAGAAATAACTATGAACCCAACTCTGCTGCTGGATTTTCCATACTCGGAGTCCTCCTCCATTGCTACGATTTCCCCTACAGTCCAATCAAAGCTTGCATGTCCCACTGATGAGATTTTTTCCACTCGGAGATAGCAATTAAACACCAGCCTACGAGCTCCTCTCGATCAGCCTATGGTAGTCAAAACCTTCCGATATGTGATTTTCTCCACTCGAAGTCCTTCCTCCACTGCTGCGATTTTCCCATGGTCCAAACTAAAGCTTGTACGTTCTGAAGTGGGAGTGCCCCACACTCGAAGGCAGCAACATATGCACCAGCCTACGAGCTTCCTCTCATTAGCCAACGGACAGTAAAATCCTCTATTGTGGTATTTGTCCTACTCGGGGTCCCTCCTCCACTGATGTGATCTCTCTCACTCAGAGCCCTATAAAGTTGCAAGTGCCATGATGGGGTTATCCTCACTCGGAGATAACATTGCAAACTCACCAACACTCCATTGCCAACCTACCGTACCAAGACAGAAACCAACACTCCGAAGAGGTATGGTCATATCAATTCCAAAATGCTCATGGTACAAATAAATCATGCATATCTAAACCTGACTATTTTTATTCCTAAAGATCTTTTCATTCCGAATACCATTCCATTAAACTTATTTGATTACATCAGACAAGAGTAATACAAGATATACCCTTATATCTCTGTGTTTACATTTTTAAAAAGTACTGAAGATCCGATTCAAACTCCCCGGTCCTGCCACCATTAACAGTCCCATGGCTCTGAACAATGACTTGCTCATCAGAAGCGGTCATCCGTCTTAATCCATGCCACGACTCCTAAACAAACAATCTTTTGCCCCACTAACTCTGTGTCCCATAAGGACAACAAAATAAGGTCTTCCAAGGATCCCTCAAGAGGCACCATGAGGCCCACAACATCAGAGGACTCCAGTTATACACGTAAGAAAATAACGATATCACATCCCCTCCGTGGTGTTCTATGGGAGAGCTCCGGACTAAAAAAAAAACGTAATTCGTCAGTCATCCAGCCGGCGAGCTCCCTCTCCTTCTTCCTTGTATACGCCAGCATGAAAGAGGCTGACAGTCTAAAGGTCGAAGCTTGCTCACTGAAAATCAAGCAACCCATAAACTAGATCGCCAGATCAAGTTGAAGTAAGAATCCTACTTGTCATCCTCGATGGCGACACCCTGTCATGACTCTAATGCGTCACAACGGGTCCTTCATGGCTACTGATGTGATGCGCCTTCCAGACTCCCTAGAAGAGAAAGTCTGGTCACCATTTCCTCATCCCCTCCCTCTTCCTTTCCTTCCTCCATTCGATGAAAAGAAAAGAGGACGACATGGCAATGCAGTAAGGAAAGAAGAAGTTAGGGTTTTGAAGCTAGAGTTTTTGAAGAAGACGGAGAAGATGATTTCCTCTCATGGGTTTCTCTATTTATAGATGGACGAGAAGTCAAACCACCTCCAATTCAAATCACCAATCTCTGAAAAGTCAGCCCACATCTCAAGTTTTTTGTCAACAGAAAAGAAAAAAGATCAATCGTTGACATAAAACCCTACAATCTCAGTCATAATGATGCCAGGAATCGAAGAGAGGCAGGATGCGACTTTTGAGAGATCCAGCCAACCATGAGACAGCTGGCAGACAACTGTGCAATTCTAATTAACTTCAAAAGATCCACAGTGCCCGAGAAGATTCGTCATACACTCCTCTACCCGCAAGCGCCATAATAAGCTT
This sequence comes from Agave tequilana, assembly GCA_038442645.1. Classification (NCBI taxonomy): domain Eukaryota; kingdom Viridiplantae; phylum Streptophyta; class Magnoliopsida; order Asparagales; family Asparagaceae; genus Agave; species Agave tequilana. The sequence goes on from JAVJIF010015790.1 coordinate 100,802, forward strand.
TAAGGCATTAAAAGTTCCTTCGATTAACCTCGCTTCCCTGACTTTACTTTCGTAGACTCTGACAAGCGGGGACGCCGGGGGCATCTCTAGTGGTGAAAATTTGACTGGATAACACATGTCCAAACTACCAAAGAGTTTTCCCAAGGCATCCACAACTCTTAATCCATCCCAAAACCACACTAGATCCAACCTTCCAAAGCCACCCTTCATCCCAGAGCCTCACTCTATCATTGTAAGGCCTTTACCACTCCGAAGTCTTCACCTCCTCATGATCTTCTCCACTCTGAGACCCTCTGTTGTGCGCCGACAACAACCACACAGAGGAACCGTAGATCTCAAATGCACAAAGAACAGTACCACAACCAGCACAAACAAACAATCTCAGAGAAAGAGCACAAAATACAGATTTAACGAGGTTCGGCCTTATCGTCTACGTCATCGGGGCAAGAAAGGGGGAGGGTTTTATTGATTTCAATAAATCAATACACTTACAGCAATGGGGATCGGGAAAGTTCTGCCTCTGCTCTACTCTCCTCCACAATTGCTCTCACAAGCCCTTCTACAAGATACAAAACCTAGAAATCCAAACAGCCCTTAAATAGGTTCAAAATAACCTTTCCGATACAGACAGACCGATTGCCGGCGACCGACGCTATGCACCGGTCGACCGGGCCGGTCGACCGTGCCCAACTGAGAGTTGGGGCACTTCAGTCGGTTGACTGCCCGGTCGACCGATCTCCTTCTGCGGTCGACCGGACCGGGTCGACCACTGCCTGTGCATGTCTGCGTGCACGTCGGTCGACCGGACCGGTCGACCGAGCTGCTGGTTTTGCCGACGGTCGACCAGGCTGGTCGACCGTACTCTGTTCTGCTGTTTCTGCTGTGCTAATTTCTGGATCCCTTCTTTGTCGACTCTTCGACTTTCTCCCCCTACAATTCTCCATCTCGGTGAAGATTTTTTTCAAAAATCTGAGCCGATCTCCAACGTACCCCAGTCTATCACCTGACGAAATCGACACACGATCTCGACGAAATCGACACACGATCTCGGCTTGCGCGCACGGACGAAATCGACACACGATCTCGGCGAAATTGACACACGATCTCGGCTTGGAATCTTTAGCTCAGCTATCCACTGGAAAGTACCCACACTCCTTCCCTACACCTTCACCTTAGGAGAATTTCCATACATGCCGATCACCAAAACGTGGCTCCTACTCCGCAACTTCACGACCTCACGAAGAACTCCTCATGAGCCAACACTGACTCTCCAACTGACTAGCTCTATCTAGTCTTCCTGTCTTCAGCTGACGGTCCAACCAAGTCTGCGTAGAGCACACCAAACACTATCATCGGCTTCAATTGGATGCACACCACTCCTTATGTAAGCTCAACATCTTCTCACCGGAAGATCAAGCTGTTCATCGAGATCATAACGCCTCACCACTACGTGAAGTCCAACTGGCCACAACACTTCACCTCTACGTGAAGCCTCTCAACCTTACGTGAAGTTCCATCGGCCACAACTCTTCACCTCTACGTGAAGTTCCAAACAGCTTCTCGAGAACCCAAATAGCTTCATACGGATTGCATCACCAAATGGCTGCGCCTTTACGGTTGCCTACGTACCTTACCCAAAGGATCAAGCCAACCGTAGTTCATTGAAATGAGCTTCATCAAGCTCAAATACTGGTAGCTGTATCTACAGCAGTGAACCTGTCTGACTGAGTCATATGAACCTCCTCACGACCTCATGGAGAATAACGGCCTTCAACTTGAGCTTGTAGCGATCACAAGCTTGAGATTCATGCTTCTTTCCCCACAAGTGTGGTTTCACCTTGGTTCCAATAGCTGCAAATAAACTCGACATCCTCAGCAATGTCTTCAACCTGTTCAGCACCAACCTTGTTTCATGATCTCCACCCGGTGTCACATCCGGTGAAGTCTCCTTAATGCCGAACCAATGAAAATGATGAGTAGAATCAACCTCACCCGCTGCGATACTTCCTTGGTCCCGTCCTCTCACCTGCTGAGAGACGGTGGACTTCAACACTGAAGTCTCTCCAAATGTGACATGCCTACTCATTACAATCTTCTTGTCTTCGGGGTCCCACAACCTGTAACTGTTCCTTTTGACACCCAAATACACAAACCTCTTTACTCGCGGATTCACCTTGCCATTCTTGGCACTGAAGTAGGTCGGACTTCCAAATTTTCGCAGCAAACCATGATCTTGAGCAGCTTTCCCAGACCAAATTTTCAATGGAGCTTTACCTCATATCGCAGTCAATCTATTCATGAGATGGCTAGCATACTCAGTCGCCTCAGCCTAAAATGACTTATCTAATCCTGCATTAGACAACAACCTCCGAACCTCCTCCAGTAATAAGGACGGATTACTTCCTTAGCCAACCCATTTGTACCTGTTGTGAAGTGAG